>SNQJ01S0155077.1:30747-47370 GCA_010110895.2 Picea sitchensis
ATGTTCGGATTGCTGTGAGGTGTGAACTCAGGATAATCCTCTTGACTGATCTTGATATACAGGTCTCCCCAATGTGGGAGCACCACTTTGGACCCTGTGCTTTCCTCTGTGTCACCGAATGCTGGAGGTTGGGAAAACTGCTTCTTGGTGGATGTGCGAATAACTGATTCCATCTTTGAGACGGAATCGAGTTCCCTTGCGGTGCCCGGTGTGGACCCTTCGCCAACCTCTAGTTGTTTCAGTTTGGGATTTCTTGGCGAATGCCTAGTTGTTGAATTTCTTGGAGGCATATTCCTGCAAACAACCAGAGTGATTGGCCAACCTATACGAGTACTATTGAAATTTTTTTAAGTGCAGAAATGATACAGATGATGTATACCTATTATTTGCACAAGATTGACCTGGTTTTACTGGTACTCAGATTTAGAGATCAGGCTGTAAACTCTTCGACACGCTTCCTCGCTCCTTCTTCTGCTCTAGGTAATAAGTGATTTGTGCAAAAAATACCACATTTGAATATGTAATTCTAAATTTTAACCAAGAGAATACTTACCTTGTTGCATATGTTCTTAAATTCAGGGGTGTAAAATACATTCTTCACAATCCATCACAGAATGCGAACCATGCTTGGGATTAAATGCAATGCAAGTTGGTGGCACAAGAGTGGGCTAATTCTGAGTTCATCGACGGATTCAAACTTCTCTTGTTTGGTTGGCACGTGGGATAGTAATGTGGGTTGCACGAAACATTAATTGGTCTATCAAATCGCAAAAATTCGATCCTATTTCTGCTGAAAATGTCCCATCGTACTATCGATAATTCTCATATTTTAAAAACTAGCATGATCGGCATCAGGGGACAACAATAGGGTATTCAAATGGCACCACACAGAGTGGCTAGGTTCGTCGACGTAGAATGTGGAAGGTTCGATGAAAATCCCCAATGTGTGGTGACCTATCGGTCTGCCGATAGTAAATGAGTAAATCGACGTCGACACTTTCTTAGATGTTGTTCATGGATACCTTAAGGATAAATCTTCGATGTCGAACCAAACTCTCATGCAATGTTGATGTGGAAATGTTGACCTGGAAGTACGACTATGATACAGGGAAATACTAATTCGTACGGACTGTTTACTCGGCAGAGAGACATGGCAGTTGATTTTGAATTCTTCATGAGAACCTTTCTTCGACATCAATGACTTTCTTTAGACATGTGTCCCTGAATATCATGCCCTATGTTGCCGATGTCGATGACGTATCGACGATCGATGATCAATGAAGTGTTAAAGTTATTGTTTCCGCAGTTTCATTTCTCGAATTTTATCGATGTCGAAGATGTATCGGCTACTGATGATCGACGATGATGTTCATTCCCGTTCGCGATTTACCTCTTGAATTTTGCCAATGCCGAAAATGTATCGACGATGTTAAAATACTGTCTTATAGACCAAAATTTGTCGATTGACGATCGTTTGAAAAGTTTTAAGCCATGCACATTTCGGGCCATTCACACAATGTTACTTAGAAAAATTGAACCTGTCAATAGTTTTAAAACAAACAAAATATGGCTGATGACACCAACTCTGATTCAGAAGAAAAATAAAAGTGGTACCCAATATATGCAACTGTACCAATTCTCTCCAGGTTTTCAAAAGACCCAAATAATGTGTTGCCAGCTTGGAACAATTTCCCAACTTTAGGGAACTTCGCTTGGCCTTTAATTTCAAGAACACATGGTCACCCACTTTAAACTCTCTATGAATTTTTCCTTTATCTGCATAGCTCTTATTCCTTTCTTGGACAACCTTTAAATTCTATTTCATTTTCACCATCTTCTCTTCCATTTCCCTAAGTAATTCTGGTCCAACCACTACTGTGTCGGCTGGATTGTCCTATCTCACTGGTGTGTTGCACTTTCTCCCATAAAGTGCCTCAAATGGGATCATCTTTAGAGACACTTGATACCCATTGTTATAAGAAAACTCCACCAAATCAAAATAATCCTCCCATTTGGATGGTTTATCCATCACATACATCCTTAACATGTCCTCTATTACTTGATTCACCCTTTCTGTTTTCCCATCTAACTATGGATGATAAGCAATGCTAAAATTAAGATTTGTTCCAAATCCCTTGAATAATCTCTTCCAAAAATTTGATGTAAATTTGGGATCTCAATCAAATACAATTGTCTTAGGAACACCATGTAGCCTAGCAATTTATCTCATATAAATATTAGCAATGTTATTTTCCTTGTGAGTGAGCTTCACTAGAATAAAATGGGCAGCTTTAGTAAGCTTATCCACCACTAACATGATAGAATCATGTTGCTTATTTGTTCTAGGCAGCTTCATGATGAAATCCATTGTTACAACTTCCCATTTCCACTCAGGAATGGTTAATGAATGTAGCAAGCCAGTTGGGTGTCTATGCTCAGTCTTGACCTTTTGACATTCCAAACACTTGACAATAAAATCAACAATTTCTTTCTTCATACTTGGCCAATAATATTGACTCTTGACAAATGTAATAGTCTTCTGGTAACATGGGTGCCCAACAAAAGGAACATTATGCATTTATTTTAATATCCTATTTTTCAATTCTTGAGAATTTGGCACATAAATTATGCCCTTGTAGATGAGAATTTCATCATTTTCCAGCTTATAGTCTATTGCGAATCACCTTGCTGAAAATTTTCTTTATCTCCATATACTGTTGATATGATTTTGCATCTTCTAAAATTCCGTCTTTCAAATCTGTTTGGTACATGCTAATGGTTGCAACATGCATCTCATGCACTCTCCTATTGAGTGCATCAAGCACCTTTTTCTCTTTACCCTTGATATTTTTTATATCAAATTAATATTCATTGAGGAATTCCAACCATCTGCTTTACCTGGAATTTAAAGTTGGTTGTCCAAATTAATATTTCAGACCACTATGGTCTGTCCTCAACTCGAATCTTTTTCCCATTAGGTAGTGCCTCCACATATTCAAGGCATTCACTATGTCTGCCAATTCTAAATCATGAGTAGCATAGTTTATTTCATGCTCCTTTAGTCTTCTCGACTCTTAGCACACCACATACCCCTTTTGACTAAGAACTCCACCAAGTCCTTCTTTACATGCATCTGTGCATACAATGAAGTCTTCCTTTGTATAAAAAATCCTTAATATTGGAGATGTTAAGCCCTAAATAGTGGCTCATTATCCATTAATTGGTGCATATTACATTAGTAATGCTATTTTATTTATCCTGGCTTTATTCCATTAGTTGTAATTATACTTCCTAGTCTCCTATATATACCAAGGAGACATTTTCATTTGGAATCATCTCGTAATTGTACATTTATGTGGGCATAAAGAGGTTTCCCCCTCAAATAGGGTTATTATCTCAATTTATCTTTTTTTCAAGGAATTGAGTACTTATTCTGAGGTTTTTCTATGCTATATTGATATTTGGTTCTTAACATATGGTATCAGAGCTCAAGGTCTTAGGGTTTTGTTGATACATCTGAGACACCTTGGAATTTTTTCTATAACTTTTTTTCTACAACGTTTCAGAAGGAATGGCTTGGAGGATATTTAGTATACGGAGCAAGGTAAGTTGGTTTACAATTTCATCTCCTGAGGCCTTATACTTTCGGATATACAACCTGTGAAAGATAGGGTTTTGGAATCATCCTGAACCGAGTCATTGAGGAATTTTCACTATAAAACTTTTTCTGTAACGTTTCAGACCCTGAAATCTGGAGGATATTTACAGAAATTAGTAAGGTACATGTGGTAAAATTTTTAGCTTCTGGGTCATCTTACATTTTCAGATACACCCTGTGGAAGATAGGGTATCTGACTAGTCCTATTGACTAGTCTCAAGAAGGTGTTCCAGGTAAAACAATCATAACTTATTCCTAGAGTATCCAAATTGAGTGAGACTGGTTGCATTGGATAGTGGACAATCTATAGTATTTTTGGTACGAGTTTCAGAATTTATATCAATTATTTTGTGTGGGGCGTGCTATACAAGTGAGATCTCTGGAAAAGGCCAAAAATCATCCAGTTGTGGGGAAGTTACCATAAATTCCATTTGGCACATCCAATTTTGATCAGACCTGTGGAATTGTAGAGAATAAATATCATAGAACTACAAAAAAAATGTTTCATACCCAGAAGGGCCGAAACTTTGGAGATACAATAGAAGAAAGATTGTCTAGCAGAACCACCTCAAAATCAAGGTTCAAACGTGATACTTGGCCAACATGCCACCCAAAAAGGGAAATTCTACACCAAATAAGCCTCCAGACAATCCTACATGGACTCTTGATGAAGGTGAAGAAATGCGTAGGGACATAAATGATTTACAAAAGAATATAGTAACAAAAGAGGAACTACAAGATATGATGGATTCAACGTAAGCTAAGTTTGAGGCAATAAATACTAAGATGTATGGTTTAAAAGGGGAGATCATGGAATGATTGAAAAACTTCCTAATAGAGAGGACACCTAAAAGTGAAAATGTATCCCATGAAATTCATGATGAGGACACAAGAAAGGTGAATCAAGAATGGAGAAAATCCAACTTTGGGTTGAAGACCAACCACGTTCCTAAGATCGATATGAGGAATTTTGATGGCAAGGACCCAATCACACAGATACTTCAGATGGATAAATTCTTTGATCTACATAATGTGCCACATACACAAAAGGTATGAATTGCTTCTTTATATTTAGAACCCAATCAATTTTTATGGTATCAATGGATTTGTTCTCGCAAATCACTCATCACTTGGATAATTTTCACGGAAGAAATGATAACACACTATGAGGATACAAGGAGCAATACCTTCTTTAGCCAATTGATAAATATCAAGCAAAAGGGTTCAGTTACAGAGCACATTGAGAACTTCTAAAGATTGAATATAAAGGTAACATATATTCCAGATGAGCACTTGATTGATGTATTCATAGGAACTTTAAAGGATAAAATTCAACATGAGGTTCGCCTTTGGGAACCCAAACCATTGGAGAATGCATTTAGGGTGGCAAGAAATGTTGAAAGTAAAAATATGGCTATGGATACTAGAAGGACCAATCGTAACATCTATAGAGATAATAATGCTTCTTCTTCTAAAACACCTCAACCTACAAGGTTGACACCTCAACAATTAGAGGAAAGAAAAGAAAAAGGTTTATGCTTTAATTGTGACAGCAAGTACAGTAAGGGACAAGATTAAGGCCATGATGGATTGGCTGATTCCCCAAACATTGAAGAATCTTAGAGGATTTTTGGGTTTGACAGGTTACTACTGCAAGTTTGTTCGACACTATGGAAGAATAGAAGCACCTTTAATGGCACTAACTAAGAAGGATGCATTTTCATGGACTCCAGAGGCAACTAAATATTTTGAACAACTTAAAGGGTGATGTTGCAAAACTCCCGTCTTGACCACTCCAAACTTCACAAAACCTTTATTGTGGGATGTGATGCCTTGGGAAATGAATTGGTGCTGTCCTAATGCAAGAAGGGAAGGCCCTAGATTTTGAAAGTCAACCACTCAAAGGAAAGGACTTACACAAAACCCATTTATGAGAGGAATGATGGAATACATGCATTGAAGAAGTGACATCCCTTACCTAATGGGTAGGCACTTGAGGTAAAAACAAATCATGATAGTCTTAAATACTTGCTGGAACAAAGACTATCTTGAGGAAGAACAACAAAATTGGGTAACCAAGATGTTAGGTTATGATTTTGTCGTCTATAAAAAAGGGAAGAAAAAATGTTGTGGCAGATGCATTCTCAAAGAAAGGATGAAAATGTTGAGGCCTTTCTCTGTGCTATCTCAGATCATCCAACTGATTGGATAATATAAGAAAGGGACCGATGAAGATGAAGAAAAAGTGTGGACTCATTCAAAGGTTGCAACAAGATTCTAGCACATGGGATACATTTACATGGAAAAATGATTCACTATGTAATTTTAAAAGATTGCTTATATTTATGTAAGAACTCCCAACTCAAACAAAGGTACTATTGGAGTTGCACAACTCTCCAGTAGGAGAGCACTTCGGGATTTTTGAAATCCTACCGTAGAGTCAAGAAGGAAGTTTTTTGGGATGGCCTTAAAACTGATGTTCAAGGTTTGTGGAAGATGTTTGGTTTTCGGCAAAATAAAGGTTGAAACAATTAAGACCCAGGGTCTTTTAAAACCATTATCCAACCCAAGTCAACATTGGGAGGAAATTTCCATGGATTTCATCGAGTTCACAGAGAATAAGGAAAGAGTGTCATCATGGTGATTGTTGATAGAGTACGACCAAATGCATACCTTTGTGCACTCTCTCATCCTTTAAAAGCCCGGTCACAGTTCCCACCGCATTCATGGATGGGTTCAAAGAAGCTACATGTCGACCCCAAAAGATTGTATGAAGTGACAAAGATCCCATCTTCACTAGACATTTTTGGACATAGTTATTTCCTTTTTTGGGTACTCAAGGAGTGGCTCACATGGCATCCTATCATCCTCAATCCTGATGGACAAAGCCGAGATAGTGAACAAATGTAAGAAGAGCTAACCGTTGCTTTGTCTCGATAAACAAGCACAATGGGTCAAGTGGTTACCCTTAGCGGAATGGTGGTATAACACTTCCTTTCATCTTGCCAACAAAATGACACCATTTATGACACTCTGGATTACCACCTCCTTCCATCACTTCTTCTCACAAAAGGGAAAATATAAGGTTCAAAGGGAAGATCACCTCAAGCATCAACAACAAGTTCTCCAAATATTAAAGGACAACTAGCTTAAACTGGCACAAAATGCATGAAACAACAAGAAATAAACTTAGCGTGGTGAAATAAGAAGTTTTGAAGTAGAGTTGTGTGTTTTAATACTACAACCATACAAAAGATGTCCCTCAAGCAAACCAAGAAGGATAATAGATTATCCTAGAAAGTACTATGGCCCTTATAAGGTGTTGCAAAATATTGAGTACTATAGCATACAAATTGGAGTTTTTTGCATCTTCATGAGTACACCCCGGTTTCCATGTTTCATTCTTAAAGAAGGTTATAGGTGACAAGATCAGTTCAAACTATATTTCCGAGAACTTGGCGAGGAAGGAAAATCATATTGGATTCTGAAACCATCAACGTGAGGAAAATTCTCCTACCAAATGAGAATAGATCCATTTTAAATTATCTCATTAAATGGAAACTTCACAAATTTGAAGATTCCACTTGGTAAGATGATGCTTTTATACAAAAGCATAGGAGTTACTCAAGCATTGCGGAACACACAATTGATGTCTCAAGGGGAGGGGCATCTTAGAAAGCCCTAATGTTGGCTCAATACCCCTTAATTGGAGCATATTATAATAGTAATGTTATTTTATTTATGTCTTGCTATTCCATTAGTTGTAATTATACTTCCTAGTTCCTATATATACAAGGAGACATTTTCATTTGGGAATCATATTGTAATTTTACATTTATGTGGGCATGGAGGTTTCCCCCCTCGAAGAACAATATCTGAATTTCTCTCTTTTCCAGAAATTACTTGATACGGGGTTTTCTATGCTATATTGATATTTGGTTCTTAGCAGGGGCACTAGTCAATAAATACTTCAAGTGTTGGAAACTGCTTTCACAATCGATGTCCCTCAAACTTCCCTTCTTTTGCAGGAGTGGTGGGTGTGCAATCTTCTGATAATCCTTGAATAGATATTCATAGTAACACGCAGAGTGTAGATGATCTCAACTTAGAGACATTCCTTAGTGTTGGACATACTTCAATGGTCATATCTTTTGGATCCATTGCTATCCCTTCCTCTGAGAGTAGTATGCACCCCAAATAATGGATTTTCTTATGGTAGAATGGACACTTGCTCACATTTTTAAATAGAAGATGTTTTCTCAATATTTGTATCACCATCCTCAAGTGTTGCTCATGATCTTCTTCATATTTTTGGAGTAATAAATTATGTCATCCAAAATACAATGACAAACTTATCAAGTATTCTCAGAAAATACCATTCATTAAACACATGAAGACAAATGCGGGTGCATTTGATAGCAAATGGCTGCAGCCAGACTCATGATGTCCATGCCTTGATACGAGAAGGAGATCTTACTAATTTATTCTTCCTTGAGTATTACCTAGTGATAACCCTAGCGAGATCAATCTTAGAGAATGCCTTAACGCATCTTTTAGCTGATCAAAGAAGTCTGCATCTATCCTTGGAAAATGATACTTTTTTTTTACTATTACCTTGTTCAACTTCTTGAAGTCAGTACAAGAGCCTCAAGGTTCCATCTTTTTCTTCACAAATAATATTATGGAACCCCAAGGTGACACAGGTGTGTATACCTTCTTTAGAGTTCCTCCATCACGTATTTGCAACTCCTTCAACTCTGGTGTACTGCTCTTCCTATAAGGAGTCTTGGATCTTTGAAATTTTGTCGGGCATTAAATTTATGGAGAAATCAATATCACACTTGGGTGGTAGCCCCAATGTTTCTTTAAGCAGCTAATGTTTATTTAAATGCATATTCAAACTCTTTGAGGATTGAATAATATTCAATACTTGGTACTTTATCCTTAGATTCTTCCCCCACATGGGATGAAAATAATTGAAAACCTTTCATGTAACACTTCTTCAACTACATTACTAATATTTTTCGAACAATGACGACCCTAGGAATACCTTGGACTTCTATTGAGTTTCCTTCCTCGTCTAGGAAAGTAAATTCCTTGTTATAATAGTCTAGGAAAGCATGATGTTAGTCCAACCAATCCATACCGATTAGGGAAGTCATATGAGCCTCAAGGTATGATATTAAAATATTCCCTTATTAGCCAAAATCCATTCAGGTCCATTGGGCATGCCTTAACCATCTCATTAATCTTACTTTTAGATCTTGTAGCTAGATGCACCATCCAAGGTTTACTAAGCTTGCTTCTTGGAAAATGAAATATTTCCACCATCTTAGGATCTTGATAACTATGACTGGATCAGGATCAATCAAAATAATAATGGGTTGGTTGTTGATCTTACCTTCCAGTTCAACCATATGTGACTGAAACTCATGTTCTTATTATCCAGTACTGCGTAGATCCTAGGTACATTTTCTTTGATGTCCTCCCCCATTTCAACTTGATGACACATTGTGAACAATCCTACTTTTTCACCTTTGCGAGATAAATCTCTACGTACTTATGATCCCCACAACCTCAACATTGAATGGGTGGTTTCCTTTGTGTCTTCCCCATTGTCTCAGTCATTCTAGGTTCCTTAGGAGATGGTTTTCCTGGAGGATTATTTCAGAAGAATGGTGGCTTAATCTCCTTCCTCCTTTATTCCATATTTATAACGAACATTGTCTTGATTCCCTTTTGGAAGTTGGTCTTCCTCTATGTTTATCATAAAAGATTTTATCCCTCCTTATGGTTTCCTATAGTGTCTTGGGATCATCACACTATATATTGTCGCTGATACGTAGTGGAATCCCACTCGAGGATACCTCCCAGATAGCTTGTTCATCTATGAACCTCCTTTCATACTCATCTATGATCATAATCCCAATAATGAGTTCAAATAGCTCCTTCATCTTCTTATCATACTATCGTTTGGTTCAGTACTTCTTTTGAAAATGCCTTGAATTCTCTCCATTAACATTTTTTCTCATCAGTAATTTTCACTGCTTATGGCCAGTCCACCACTTTGATGCTTTCTTTGAGGTTGATATATGGAAGTGCTTTTAATGCAGCACATGAAGAGTAATTATTCTGGCGAAAATAAGTTCTCATAAAGCCGGATCTCCGACATCCTCATCCTTCTTATGTTCACCAAAATCAAATGTAGGTGGTTTGATTTTTTATTCATTTTCCTTGTAGCTCATCCACGGACTTCTTCTTATGCTTCGATGGGGATGGACTTGAACTCTTGTGTTCTCCTAGTTGCATGCGGGGAATGATGGTGATTACTACCAATACTTATGGTTCTTCTCCTCTCATCATGAGACCCATGACTCCTTGATTTTATTGACTCGGTCTTCTTATCCATCTTCTTCTATTTTGTCCAAGCTCAGCATTAACTTGATGTTAAAGCCTTCTTACCCTCCTTGGATTTCATAAGGTTCTCATTATCAAATTTAGAACTTTGCACATCCTTTTTCAGAAGAAGCTTTTTATGGTCTCTACCAAGTTCATGCTCTCTTCCTTTACATATTCTTCATGCCCATTGGATTCTGTTACTACAACGCCATGCCTATACCAAATATTGTGTCTTCATCTTCATAATTGTAAGTTCCTTGGGCATCATCAATGTCTTAGTTTCTTACGAATCTTCCTATTAAGATTCTTCTTACATTGAATTATGTTCTTGGTTTTTCAAAATGTGTATGAAACAATATTTGTAAGGATACAAGAATTTAACAGATCCATCATTTTATACAACATTTTGTTCTTCAAAATTTTATTAGAAATAATTTATTTCTGATTTCTTGTGAATTCTTAATATTTTCTTTTTATACATTCTTGATTGAATACATGGACTCCGTTGTCCACAAATCCTCATGACTAATTCTCGTGTCCCCCTTAAAAATATTTGAGCAGGAAGACTATTAATGACATGATAGGGAAGAGAATTTTGTTAGCTCGAGCATCCTAGCTTCAATGTTCAACCACCATCCGATTATCTTCGAATTATATCTTGATCGTTAAAATATTTCAATGTGGGTTTAAGGTCTTCATTTCTTCCCTTCAAACTTCCACAGTCTCCAAAATACACTCTCACGTTCCACCACCCTTAAATTTCTCCAGCACTTAGAAACTTTTCTTAACTTTATTGCGGTTTCATGGGTCTATTTCATTCATGTTATAACTTCCACCCCTCAAAAAGTATGGTAGGTGTTCCACCATATCATTATACACCTATCGCAGTAATTTTCTATGATATCTCCGCTGCCGAGGTTACTTAATCATTTTCTTATGGCTATCGCCTCAGAGTGATATTCTTCACATCGTGAAGTCTTGACATAGTCAAAATTTTGTAATTTCACTAGGGGTTCGGGTGATCCCATATTTCTTTTACTCTTAGAAATCCATCCCGCGATGCACTTGGAATAATCCTTAGGACAAGCCAATTTTCCACTTCTTACCGTGGTTTTGTGGGTTCGCGGGGATACCGCACCTCTTTTCATACCCTAGATTCTCTTTGTTCTCTACAATAGCTTAACACTTAGAAACAATCCAAGATCTTACCGCGGTTTCGTAGGATTGGCGGTTAATTACGCCACATGGATTCACATCACTTGCCAACTATCCTTCGTCCAATCAATTATGCTTACTACGCTATGGCAGGTACATGTCTTTCTTCTAACATGTTAGTTGACACGTGGCCTCCATGTCATGGTGATGTCATTGTGTGGAAAAATACCCAATTGTTTTTTATTTTTCTTACTTTTGAAGTCAACTAGATTCAAAATTTCTTTCTCGGATTGGTATTAAAATTTGGAGATTTAATTCTTAGTTCATTTCTTGCATTACTCATAAATTCTCCAATAATTTCCACTGTAAAATTGGGGACTTTTACGTAATTTTTATCATGCGAATTCTGCAATTACTTACGTGGCTTCACGCCATTAGAGATTGTAATTAAGCTAGATACAACCAAATTGGTGTCTGTACATACGAATTTGACCCCATACTCTTCAAATTAGCCTCTTACACATTGAATTCGTCTTGAATTACTCTACAAAAATTAGGGCCTTTTCCCAATTCCTCAATTTTGTGTTGGTCATGAACAATTTAGCGGCTTCAACTTTTGGTCATCGGACCAATTACGCTCCAATTACACAAAATAATTTTCTTATACTTTAATTCCTAGAGTTAGTTTTTTCAAATTATTTGAAAAATTCTTTTAATTTCATTGCAATAATTTTATTGAACAATTTTCAGACTTGTAATACGACATTGTCAAATAGTTTTCTGCATAGTTTATTGTTTGGGTTTTTCACTTTCTGTTAGCCACGGGGACCAGGGTTCAATGCTAAAACAACACACAAACAAAGCCCTAACTACGACCTTTACGGCCTTGCCGAGAAGTAGATGAAGTCTCACGAGGTAGAGGCGGGGGTGGTTGCAAGACTCAGGTGGTGGTTGCAAGACTCAAGTTTTTTGCAACCTTAGTTGGGACATTGATTTGTGATTACAAAACTCTAACAAAGAAGTTAGTAGTTACAATTTGTTAATATTCAACCTTAGTTTATGCGCTTTTAAACTAAGCCAACAAGCGGATCAACGCGATTATTGCTCAAAAGTCAATGAAGTAAAATTACTAAGAATACAATCATATATCATGTCTAGAATTTATTCACATTATTTGACACTAAGCTACCATATTAGATCCTTCTTCTAGGCAGCACATTAGTGCACTAAGGAATTCAATCACATGGACAGAGAACAACCTTCGGCTTCTGCTTAATACAACCACGGATATATGTGGTTCACCCCTCCCACAGGGCTCGATCCACCAACTCTTCTTCTTTATCTCTTTCTACCAATCTTCTACGTATGGAGCCATCTACATGCACATGACCGCGATATCTTTAATCTTCGGAGGACGTGGAGATTTGTACTTTCCTCACTATCCTTCTTCCTTGTATTACAGTACAAATCCTTCCACGGTCTCTTGCAATCACTTGCACTTAGCTTTCAAAGTCTCGGACACAGTATGCAAAAAACAATTACAATTACCACTTGCACCTAACAATTAATACTTAGCACTTAGCATGCATACTTGTCCTCGCCGATCCGCTAGATCAAACTAAGCACCATGCAGCCTAGATTTTTATTTATACATTACAAAATGGGATAAACATGGGTGAAGCCCGTAGGCCGTCCCCATTCCTGTTGCATAAGCCCAAAACCTAAAGATACCTAAAAAGAGGTCGAGATCCTATGATATCTACGCCGACTTGGCTCCGTCTTCGAGCACATGAAGTCAAAATAAGGTCAAACGCGATAGGGATCCTCAAAACGGTCCAAGACTAGCGAGGCCCCAACCTCACCATATGACTCATCTTGAATACTTTTGATCACAGGTACGGTGCTTCAAAATCCTTGAGCTTGGCTCGAGCTGCTGCTTTGACACAATTTGCTTGCGCCGGGGACTTCACGATCGTGAACTCTTGGATGGCGCCCGTTGTGAGTCCCTCTAAACATTGTTAAATTGCGGTACTTGTTTCAACTGCGTCCGGAGCCTTCAATCCTCAGGCAGTTGGAAAACTTCATCTTTGTAGATTTGGTTGGAGACTTTGGAGTCACTTCAACGACTTTTCTCTCAATGGTGAGCCTGTTTATTTGAGAGTCGTTGTTCTTGGGATCCTTCATCCTTTCAACTTCTTGAAAGGAGCTTCAAGCCCGAGCACATCTTTACATTCTTTGCTTGATGCTTTGCCCTCTTGTTGTGACTCAATACCTTCAACGCTCAGGTATCTTGGGTGGGTAAATCCTTAATTGTCTTGTGCAATAGCAGTTGTTTGCATTCAGGCCAATTCAGTCCTCTCGGTGTGCTCGGGCGGTGTCTTCTCTTGATATACGATCACCGGTGCTGGCAACTGCTGATGGTAGCTTTCGAGGGTAATAAGTTCTTTGTTGGGCTGTGGGATGGCTTCTGCAATATGCTCTACTTGATGTTCCACTAGGTCTTCCTCCTTTTTCTCTAAGCTTGTGGGATGGTGAAGTTCTCTACTAACTTCTTCTTTTACTCCCACTTGCTCTACGAGAAACTTCTCTTGCTAGATCTGCTTTCTCTTTTCAAACTTGGTTTGGAGGAAGTATACTCTTTCCTCGCCAACTTCGAGAGTTTCTCTATGACGAATTTTATTTTTCTTTAGGGCCTCGTGGCTTGATGATTTCTTCATTAGCGATGAAGGTGAGCTTGATTGCATCGACTAGTATGTGGAGTTGGGTAAAACATCTGGCTTCAGTTCTTATGATGGTGGGGAGTGGGTGTGATTTGAGAGTTAAGGTTGGTTGTCATTGATGTCAACCAGCGAAGAAATCCCATTAGCACAATGGTTTGAGTAATGGACCCAATGGTGTTTGATGTAAATATGACTCATTATTGTTTTCCTTGGTTGATAAAGAAGTAAATGGATGAACTCAAAGTGGTCCCCTTATGGTGAAAATATCATGGGAAGGCGGCTGTCTTGATGAACCATTCTTAATTGTCGAATAATGAGATGGAGGAAAATGTGAATTTGTCAGAGAAAAATATCCTAGATGGATAGTGCTTGTCATGTCATTTTAAGGATTCTTGTTTGTGACTTCTGTTGAGGAGGTTCTTAGAAGGGACCGTCATTCAATTTTGTCGCATTATTTAGAATTGTTACATTTAATATTTCATTCCACTTCATTGCTAAAGGATTCAAACTTGTTGTAGCTTCTTCTGCATGTTTCACTAGGTCTTCTTGAATAACCCTTGTGTATGGCTCTCAAAGTGGTTATTGTTCTTGTTGTTAGCTCATGATTTACAACTTTTATGTCCAAAATTATTACAAACATAATATAAACCAAAATATAGTTTGATACACGGTAGTTGAAGATCTTATGAAGGAGGTGCTCTTATGAATCCTTCTTCTTATTGGAAGCACATCTATCATTTGTTGATTATGAAATCTGAATCTTCGGTGGAGGAGTGTCCACGTAATCTTCCTTGTATATCTTTTTATCCCCTTTGATTGTTTCTGCATAACCTTTTGGATTTATTTTCTTTCTTTTGTTGTTTTGGGGCTTGAGTTCCTTTTACGTTTTGATTGTATCAGTCGGGACTAAATCAAGATAAGATTTGGGTGCTAATAATGTCATCGGAACTTTTGAGCTAATGCGCATATTTTTTCTTTTGAATATCCTTTCTTGAATTGACAATCCTCCTTCCGAGGGTTTCCAATGATCCCGTCCACTCCTTCTTGCTTTTCTTTGAGTTCTTCTTCAATTCTTTTATCTTCTTCTATTTGAACCTTCAATTTTGTAATCATTTGTTCTAGTTCTTGGGTGTCTTTTTCTTATCTGGATTACGCTTTGTATTTTCTTGTTTTCTTCTAGCTTTTCTTTTTTGATAACTTGTATGGCACTCATTGATTCTTCTGGGAAGTCAACTTCCGCCTCTTCAATTTCTTCTTCATATGCTTCTTTGGAGTCTTCTTTGTCGAAATCTTCTCATGTGAATAGAACTCTCCACATTTCACTGTCACTGACTTCATCTTCATCCGATGATGAGATGTCTACTTTGGTGCAAAAGTTTTTCTTGAATTTTTTTTGTAGTTCTTTTACCTTTGCTATGTTTAATGCAATGTCTTTTGAGTAACATTTATCATTTCTCTTTTTCTTATAGGGACATTTGTTAGAAAAATGACCAATACCATCTGAATTAAAACAAATTAAAGGAAGCTTACCTCTATATACCTAGTTGGTTCCCTTGTTGATCTTTTTGGCCAGTTGGCCACTTCTTTAATCATCTTAGACATCCCTGCTGCTTTGCTATATTCTTCTTGTTCTTTCTTTTTCTTTGATCTTTTTTGGATGCTTTGAAGGCCTATTTCTTTTACATCGGATTTTCCTGTTGAGTTCTCATCTCATCTTTGTGAAGATTCCATGCGGTTAGATCCATGCTTATTGGTTTAGATCCGATCTTTCTTCTAGAATGTGATATGCTGTGAAGATTCCATGCAGTTCGTCCATGCTTATTGAGTTTAGATCCGATCTTTCTTCTAGTGCTGATATCTTAGGGTTGAATCTCATGGGAAGAGATCTTAGTACCTTTTGAACAATTATAGATTCTTCGATTTCTTCTCCCAATCCTATGATTGCATTCACTGTTTCATCGACTCGTAAGATGTAGGCTGCAATATCTTCATCTTCCTTCATTTTTAGTTGTTCGAACTGACCTCTGTAAGTTTGAAGCTTTGTTGTTTTGACTTTTGAATCCCCTTTATAAATATTTTGAAGCTTGTCCCAAATCTATTTAGCAGATTTACAATGTGCAACTTTGGTGAATACCATATCACTGAGACCATTCAAAAGTGCATTTATGGATTTGGAATTATTCTCATCGAGTTTCACTGCTTTTTCATTTGTTGGTGGAATTGCTGGTGCTGTGTATCCATCTACAATTGATTGCCAAACTTGAAATCCCTGTGCATGTATATATGCCTTCATCCTTATGCTCCAAAAAGCATACTTTTGTCCATCAAACTATGGTATTCCATTTTTATACGAGTTGGTACTCTCCATGATCTACCTTTCAGTGGTTAAACTGATTTCTAAAGGAACCTACTCTGATACCAATAAATCTGAACCATGCATCAACCATGCCTCTATCCTCTGCATCTGATAAATCTGCTCCTCCTGGAACCATGCCTCTATCCTGTGCATCTGATAAATCTCTCCCCCTTTGTAATCAATGGAAAATGTATCTTTTCATTCGGGGCTGCTCCCCCTGACAGACTGTCCTCTTATGGTGCTTCCTCGTGTACATCTAAGACATATAAGATAAGCATTCAAAAAGCATTCATTTTTGGAGTAGAAATAACTCCAAGTCTTTGGCGAAGATATTC
>SNQJ01S0155080.1:4849-23074 GCA_010110895.2 Picea sitchensis
ATTTAGTTTTATTTTAATATTTTCCCAAAATATCTAGATAAGGGAGGTTGATGGATAATAATGAGGGTGGTTGAGGAGACTTGGGTAAGTGTGTATGGAAACTTGATAAATAGGGAGAAGAAGTAGAGATGAAGGGGGGGAGGAGAAAAAGATGGAGAGGTTTAAGCATGATGAGAGGTTGTGAAATTCTTGGAAGGTATAATTCTTGTGATAGTTTTCCTTGAGCATGGGTGCGTTGTTGTTCTTGGAATCACGGGCATGGAGGGCCAAGAAACCGAAAGGTTTCTTGGAGCTAGGAAGCCGTCTAGGCTCCTAGTTGGCAGGGAGGATTCCGTTGTTTCACTCTAGGCAAGCGGGAAAAGAATGGTTGGAAGGGCCCAGGACTACATTACAATCGATGAGCTTCGACAAGCTAAGGAGGAGGTATTATTCAATGCTATTTGGTTATTGATATTTTGTATATACTCTTGTTTTAAGTTCTGAATCATAGAGTTAACATATTACTTATTTCATCATGTTATCTAGATTTATCATTGAGAAAATGTAGAACAATTGTGTAAAGAAAATTCAATGAAATTATGATAAAACAAAGTTGTTTTTGTGTATGTATTTAATGAAATGATTAATTTCTTAGCATCCTGTAGATGGATGCTACATATGGTATCAGAGCTCGGTTTCAAAACTGAAACCTGGGCTTGACCACTCACAACATTAAGATTTTGTCTTCTTCATCTTCAATCCAATTTGGCTCCAATTTGGGTTGTTACACAAGTCTGGAATAGCATGGCTTAAATATTAAGGTTTACATTCAAGATAGATATGTCAGTCCTTCAATCTAGTCACTCCTAAACACACTTCTTCACTATTAGTTCCTCAGAACCTGAAAATGTTCATAAGTTATACTTCATAATGCCCAGTGAACAAAGCTTGCATTTGGGACATTTCAGCTGCAACATTGAAAACCTTTTGCATTTCAGAAAATATACAGCCAACAAAATATTTTTCAATAGATAATGAGTAGTGAGTAGCCCCTAAAATAACTTCAGGAGCCCTGTACCGAACGATCACAATCTTCTGAAACATTTTTGACAGGAACTATAAAACCCCTACTGAGTTTTAGATTTGTTATTTTTATCATGCCCTTTGCTTTTACACCATCAAGTGGTGAGGCTTTAAGTCCCTTGATCATGTTGGGAGGCATTTTTGTGTAACGGTGATAAGCATCGATGTACTTGTTGAGATCAAAATCTATCTATTCAAAAACTAGGTACAAAAGAGGCTTCTCATTCATGTTTTCAGTGTGCTTCACATCTAACAATCATCGTTCTCTAACTTGGTATTTTTAAGAGAAACTAGTTTCCCTATTTTCTTGTCCTTTCCCTTGTACACCTTCCCATAGGTTCCTTCTCCCACCTTCTCCAATTTCTCAAACCCATCCATTACTATTTTGTTCTTCGAGGGCGCGAGCTCGTGCCTAGCTCCGGTGTGAGAAAAGACTCCTGACATCACTAACTATACAATGGTTTTCACCACTCCCTTAGTCAGACACATATGTCGAGTTTAAATTAATTTTAAATTAATTAGTGTTACTTTTAGTGGCTTTGTTTACTCAAAAGATATGGTTGTAAAACTGATGATGTTATGACTCAATAAGTAAAATAAATTAATATGAATATAATGCAAAGTCCTAACTTCAATTCTCAAAAAATGATAACCTTCCATAATGCAACTTTCAATTCAAATCTACAATCTCAATGAAATACAATCTTTCCATGCATGTATCGAGATCAATAATAAGAACCTAAAAGATCAAATGCCAAAATGAAAAATGAATTTTTTTTTATTTTCAATATAAAGAATGAAAATGCAAGGACTAAATAACAACTTGATATATAGTCCCTACTGTAAGAAGAAAGAGACAAACCAAGAAAGAGACAATCCAAGTAGGATATCAAGAAAGAAACACCCATCCCAAAATGCAAGGACAACCAATGAAAAAAATGATGAGAAAGAAAAACTACCCGAAAATTCAATCAAAGAAAGGTTTGCTATCACTCTATATACACTCAATAGTTATGAAAGCGACCCAAGAAGACTCAACAACCATCAAAACTCACCCAAAAAACACCAAACTCAAATATCAAGCATAAAAGATTGATGTACGCGACTGTTTAGGAAAAACCTCGTATGTATGTGCCCTATAGAATGACAGCTCGCGTATGTACGCGTCTCTCAAGGGAAAAACTGCGTATGTGTATCAAAACATTTCCAAGTTAAGGATAAGGCCAAGAAAATCAGATTCAAAATGAAAATAGGTTGTCAAGCAATCACATGACAAGAAAACTCAAGCTAACCAAGAGCAATCAAAGGAGAAAAATACTCCAAGCCCCAAAATAGAAGATTTAATCCCCAGTATAGTCACCAATTATGTTACGAGGAAAATCACTCTATGGCATGGGGTAAACCACAACAGACGGAATGAATGCATAAATCAACTCTAGTCTCAATTATGTTATATAAAAAAACATGTTAACAGGACAAGATAAAGATCCTACCTCGTTCGGACGTTCGATGAAGACCATCGTTGAGCACTCGACTCAAAGCTATATACCTGCAACTTGTCATCAGCAATCAAGATACACAAGCATATGGTGATAATATATAAATTTAGCACATATAATAACATAATCCATCAATATTCATAACAAATATGCCCATGGAGTAACAATTCAAATATTTGCAAGACATTAATTGGACGAGAAAATAGTATTTCTATTAAAATATAATCAACAAAAGTGTATGAATGACAAAGAATCTCTTCATTTCCATGATATGCATGAGATTACATTTGAAGTTCTTGGATTATGATAATGATCTTGGGATATATTAGCCATTCTTTGTGGACATCATTTAACCAATCTACAACCTTGAAAGAGAGTGAAAAGAGGGACCCTTCTTTCTAACATAATATACCAATACTTAGAGTAGAAATGATAGATTTTAATAGTAATAGGAAATTGAAGAAGAACTATAATACTACAAATAGAAATATTGATGAAAGCAATGTTCAATTATCTCTTTAAGGGGGCAACATCCTAATCACTAGAACTCCAATTACAATATATTTCACAAGATAGACAATTGTAGAAAACTAAAATACCACAAATAGCAATATATACTACATATATTCTAGTAAACTTTCATACAATTATTGCTTTCACACTATATACTCCTTGAACATTGTTTAATAGAAATCACCTAAGTACATAGCAACCTCTCTACTACTTATAAATACATAGCAACCTCTCTACTACTTAAAGGAGTGACACAACTAGGGTTGAAGATGAAAAATACTTTCTTTTAAAGTGCCATGTGTATATCCCAATTAGATAATAATTGCAAAATATTTACGCCGTCGAAAGGCGTACACCTATTGACAATGGGCACATTTAATAGGTTTTTAGTTCTTAATACGTTTTCTATGGACAAGATTAAATATGCCTAGAATATTCTTAGTCGTCACAATAAAGGAATGGCTCTGATTTCATCCATTAACTTCCGAGCTGTTATAAAGACATCCGTTTATATGTTTACCTTTTTACATTTACCTAATCGTATTTAAAAATTACTGTGTTCACTAACTTATTGCCACGTCTATCTGATTAAAAAATATTAAAGTATTCCCATAGGTATTAAGGCGTTTCATGTTTCTGCTAGCTGACGTTTGGTGGTCGCGTTTCTGTGCTGGCATCACCAGCGGTCGCTAGTCGTTTGTGCTAGTTTACAATTCATGCTTGCATTTTTAACAGCCGTAAGCCGCCTTTCGACGTTCACCGGCCGCGACTTAGCTGTTGTGCTAGTTATTACAATACCAACCTTTCTAAGCCCTCAAAACTTTAATGATCTTAGAAATGTTCTTTTAATACTTTTCAAATATCTAAATAATATTTTAAAGAAATCTAAGTAATCTTTTACTTTTCTTAAGTTCCCATATTAATATCAACCGACATTAAGCATTCTTCATAAGAGAACAATAAAAATAAAAATAAAATCATGTAATTTTAGTTCTTTCTATTCTTAATCTTCATTATATGGTGAGGCTAAAATCTTAATACAATACAAATCCCAACCCAAAACCCAAAGAGTGTGGTTGGTGAGACATGATCACTTCACCGGAACCGGTGGCAGAACCGATCGGAGAAGGGGACTGCGGAAGGGAGGCAGCGCCGACGCTGATTGCGAGCTTCATGCCGTTCGAGCGGTGACCGGTGATTACGCACATGTAATACGTGGTGCCCGCGTTGTCCAACGCAATGGTGTCGTTTCCGGTAGACTATGATTTCAATGGATGAGTAGTAAGGCATGAATCGTACACCGCCAGCTTAATATCTAAGCATGGAATTGGAGAATATTTAAAATTTCAAGATAGTGATTTGTATAGTGCTCTGATCCCCAGTTGTGCTCCCAGCATCTAGGCTCTGAATTGTAATCTTAATTTTTTTTTAGATGTAAACTGGTTCTGCTCTTAATTGACAGTCGTACTATGGGAATTGTTTCCATCCTCATATAGGAGTATAAACAGAACGAAACGACTCAAAAAAATTGTGGTTAAAATCTACAGAATTTCATTAATTCATTTTACATAATTTTATACTACCTACAAAATTTCATTAATTCATTTTACAAATGGAGAAAAAGAAGACAAAATATCTTCGTTATTGTGATTGAATTCGTCGTTACAAATATAAACATATTGTACCAAAGTAATTGAATTCGCCGTTGCAAATAAAGAAATATCTTCAAACCAGCTGTAAAGTGTTATTGTGCAATAGAAATGGAGATATTTGTCTCATTAGACAAGACCAAACATCGATCCTTAAACATTGATGACTTCTGATTAAAAGAATTGTTCCATAAATAGGTGATTTAACAAGAGTATGTCTCTTATTATCTCAGAATTAGATGGAAGGATTTCCAAGATATGCGATACCATTTTTTTACAACCCTATCTTCAATATTCCCTCCCGTGAAGAGAGATTTTGCAAAGGCATCATATTGTGTGCAGGGACCTTACTTTTTCTTTCTTCTTGCAATAGATTTTAGATTTCAAAATTTAAGATAGTTATAAATTGAAAACAACAAATCCAAAAATATTTTTGAATAAGAAGGGTTGAAATGCCATATCAATTTTTTCTTAGTAAACATTCACTAAAAATGGTTCTCATTACTAGAAAAATAAAAGATTCATAGTATAAATAATAGAATATATTAATATTCAGAGTAGAAATCATAGATTGTATTAGCAATAAACAATTGCATAATACCCTGAATACCAAATACCATAAATAACAATATTTTTATTGATGAAAGCAATGTTCATTTTCCTTTGAAACTCGGAAACTTCCTAAATAGTAGATCTCCAATTATAATATGTTTCAAAAAACATACCATTACTTTGCTTCTACTTTATTAGAGAGTTTTCTAGTAAGTGGAAACTTCTAGTAAAGATTCTTACAATTATTTTTTTCACAGAATATCTACTACATGAGCCTTATTTAATAGAGATGACCTCAATATATAAGAATTTATCTATATGCTTAAGGGGGTTAAGGTAGGACCCTAACATGCCCGCTCTTCTAAAACAACATTGTCCTCAAGGTTGAAGATGAGGGAATTGTTGAAGGATCAATGTTGGTTCACATGCAACATCCTCAAGCTAGGTATTATTCCATTGCATCGGTGCCTCTTATATAGTGTACTAACAGATGCACCTCTCTCATTTTTTAAGGAAAATTTTTGGTTGCAACCAAATGGAACCTTCTTCATCTATCTTTCGAAGGCAAGTTTTAATACAAAAATTATAGTTCACAACTTTATTTAAGAAAGATACATGAAATTTTGGATGAATTTTATAGTGGATAACAACCTACAATTTCTAATTCACTTCTCAATATATTTGACCTTACAATGGCCATAAAACATAGGAGAAAGATTCTACAGGTGGTTTTATTTAAGTGAGATCTTCTTTTAAGGTTGTAGATGGAGGAACACTTGATTTCATTTATCAATATTTCATTTCAAAAAAGACTAATCAGCCCGTTACTTTAGTCAATTTTGATCCATGACTAGATTACCCTTGAGATTTTGGAGAATTTCACCTCAAGTGGTGATGGTTTTATCGACCTACTACACCTTAGAGAATCCTAGTAAATAGGATAGTATTTATGGGGGATTTTAGCCATAGATAGACTCCAAGGGAGTCATTAATGTTTCACCATGATAAGTTGTATTATACCACCATTTGGATAAAGGGAGACATTAAACCCATGAGGATTATGTATCTAAAGTAAAGCACCTCAAATATTCTTCTAAGAACTTGTTAACAACTTTATCCTAACCATCAGTTTGGGAGTGATATGCAGTGTTGAAATTCAGTTGAGTTCCCTAGAGCCAAGACAACTCTAAAAAAAATATTCTAGTGAAGGTGGGGTCATGATCCATTGCAATAAACTATGGAATTCCATGGAGTTTAAATATATTATAGATGAATACTTGAGTGACATTTCTAAAGGGGTATGTAGACATTGCAAACTACATGTTTCCAAGAGATTTCCATGGAGGTAAAGGTTTAACCCCCTTTCTCAACATCCTCTCATTGTGGAGGGAATGTAACATGCATAGGTATCTTTATCATCCTTGACTCAATGTCTATTGAAACATGGTAGTTTTTTTTCTCTATCTCTGAAGGAGGTGCATGCTAGTGTCATTGGGAGAGGGGTCGAACCTTCAACCCCTAGAGAATAGTGTAGCAATGAAAGGGCACATGGATAGAGTAGTCATTCATGTGAGCCTCACAAATGCTCGAGTTGCATGCATAATTTATATGGGTTTATGGAGGTCAGTGGACATCAAATATGCACGGGGGAGGTAGTATCTTAACCATATCATTGTTCTTCATCGTTATATATTTATATAGTGTTCTATGTATTTATTTTCATATTTTATTGTATGTTTTTTTGTAGTTTCTACACCCCTATAGTAGACCGATAGATGCATCAATGTATGTCTCCACCACTAATGTAGAAGTAGACACATCCTACACAATTGATGTACCACGTACAAAACTATGTGTCACATTTGATAAATTCACCATAGTGATTTCTTTATTTTCTAGTATCCTCAAATTTATAATGTTCGTGTGTTTCTACAGGTTGCGGCCCCAGATGGTGCTGATAAATGTCCACCTGGGATTGACAAGTCACCTACTTCACATGTATCATATGTTGAGTTAAATATCATTTAAATCTCAAATTTCATTTATTTATGTTGTCGAATTTTATTATTTGGTACTAATAACAATATTATTAATATGTATGCGAGTTGTTGATCTTTTCTCCAGTTATAGTACTATTCCAATCCTTGGGAACTTTGTCATGGATTTTGGGTTACCTATTTCTAGGCCAAGAGTTATGCCATCACTTTTACAGTCTGTGGTGGTTAATCACCACTCACACCCACCATATTTCATATCCCATACGCCCTTAGTCACTGGACTTGTAGGCCACCCACTTGCACTATCTATTCCATTACATCCACCCATGGTGGATGCACTTGTATGTCACTCAACCCCACCACCATTTCCATATGTTCTATCTGTCGAGGCTACCATAGTAGATGTTTCCTTAGAGAAAATTGGACACTCGAGAGCTCCACCTACCAATGAATCTCCACCATTTTCTGAGTTATTCGTGGTGAGATAATGTGTTTATGATCGTTTTTTATTTATCATGAATGGAATTTATTTTATGCACATTTGTTCAAATTTCATGATTTAACCCTTGTGATTGATGCAGGGTGGCATCGCTAAGAGATTAGGGGCCTCAAGGATGTTAATGCCCTCATGATTGTTAGTACCATTTGTGAATGAGTTGTTTTATGTTGAATTAGAAAGTATCATTTTGTAAGTCTTTTAACTCATTGTGGAAAACAAATTATAGAAAAGTTTTTTCTTTGTCCAGTATCTAGAGCGACGAACCACACCCAAGCACAAAACTTCTCGAGGTGATTCTTTGAGAAATATAAGAAATATTGATTTCTAGGATGCTCCTGAGGGTGGCAAGGGTGGAAGTTGTCAATAAGTGATGAGTTACTGCCATTTTGTAACTACGCCACCATATGGAAAAAAAATTATGTCAGGTCACTTACTACCATTTTGTATATTGGTCATGACATGACATTTTGTAAAAAATGTACAGTTTAGACAATGTTGAATACACACACACACACACACAAATTTCATGCAATGTTTTTTATGAATCTCATCGTTTGTTTATTTAATGTTGATGAATGTATGAATTTCAAAGTGTTTCGATTTCCACTCTTTTCTATTAGATATGAAATTGCAAGAAATAAATATAATCTAAATTGATTTAAAGAAATATATCTCTCAGAAATAGTAAATAGAAACAACTTTGTATCTCTATTCTTCTAAGAACTAATTCCACATAAAATTCTAATACAATGATATTCCTAGGAAAGATAGATTTACACTGTTTTATAAAGGGAGAAACCTACATGAACATCATGAACATGAAAAAGAAAAGAATAATCCATGAGTTGAAATCAATGCACACTTTAGGATTATGGATGGATTTGGGATAATGACGACATGATGAGAATATGAGATTTCAAACTCAAAATCTCATATAACCTACAATTTAACATCTCTTAGTATGATTTTGGAGGTGATGTTAAAAAGCATATATCACTAATCAAAATCATGCTAGTCTTTCATGTTCATGACATACACAAAATATAAGTTTAATATTGTTTTTCAATAGTTGGAAGGAGAAACTCATATATCGAAGAATAGAAGGATCACTTAACACATCAATGTAGATTTTGATGAGTTGTACATTCAATACCTTACATTTAACCAATATAGACTACACTTACTTTTACAATATTCAATAAATCCACTTATTATAGGAGATGTTTGTGGAAGACTATACAAAGATATTGTAGGTTCTAATAACTATTTCACAAAATTTGGATAGATTTATGAAATTTTGATGAAATGAAATAAAGTTTATCTCAATTTGGTTGAGTACTCAATTATATTTGGAGTGTATTACTGCACCAATCATTTTAATAATTTAATTATTTTGATTAATTACTTTTTAAAGTGTTAAAGAAGTCTAGGTAAGTAAACATAATTTGTTTTTTCTAAAGTTATTATAAATACTTGTGTTACTCATTAATGAAGGCCCATCCTAGTTAAGACTCTAGGAACCACTACTAACAATCATGTAAGTTGTTCCCAGAAATAATATCGAATTACTCCTTCAATCAACTCTTCATACACCTTCACAAATAAGTATACAATGCCATGACAAGGAAGAAGGAGATACAATGACAATACTAGAAGAATTCTTTCTTGGGAGGTTGGCTCAAGTAGAGAGAGAGAGAGAGAGGTTCCTAAGGGATTTCATAAGAAGTGTAAAAAATATAATCAACGAGATTCCCTACATGGGATTAATATAGAATTCATTTTTATAATATTTCATTATTTTTGTGACTATTTTATAGAATTTTTTATCATTAATTATTTAATTTTATTTAATTTGTCATTTTTGTGCATAATATCAATGTGTTTTAAAAAATAATTAAGATTTTATCAATTAAATGATATACAATGTTGAAATAATTTAAAATAAGACTCATGATCCCATCAACAAGTTGAGCACTGAAAATCTATATACATTTTTAGCGAAATAAATTGGGCAACTATTAGGGGCCCCACTCTTTAAATATAAAAACCAAATTACATGCATGATTTCTTCACGAACCTAATTACTTCCAAGAAAATAATTCATTATCTACTATAGTTTTTCTATGCAACATCATCTTCATTTCCTTAACCTTCCTTTCATTTCCTTGCCTTTCCTTACCTTTCTTTGCCTTGTAATGTCTTTCCTCGCCTTCCCTTTCCATGTCTATCCCTGCCTTTCTGTTCATTTCCCTTCCTTTCCTTAATTTCCCATGCCATTCCTTTCCTTTCCATGCCATTCCATTCTGTGCCTTACATTGTCTTGCATTTTATTTCCTTCCCTTCCCTTTTCTTTCCATGCCATGCCATGACTTTCCTTGTCATGACATCTCATTCCTCGCCTTTCCATGCCATGCCTTTCCTTGATTTGACTTCCCATGTCATGCCTTTCCTTTTAATTTCTTTCCTTTCCTTGTCTTTCCTTGTATTGTCTTTCGATGAATTTCCTTGTATTTTCTTTCCATGCCTTCCATTGCCTTGACTTGTCTAGCATTTCCTTGCCTTTCCTTGACTTCCCATGTCATGCCTTGCCTTGCCATTCCATTACATTCCATGCCTTGCATTGAATTGCAATGCATTTCCTTTCCTTTCCTTTCCTTGTCTTTCCTTTCCTTGACATGCCATGGCATGCCTTTACTTTCCATGTCATGTCCTGCCACACCATGCCTTGCCTTTCCTATACTTTCCTTCCCATGCCTTTCCTTGCCTTTCCATTCCTTTCATTTCCTTTCCTTGCCTTTCCATACCAAGACCTAGACCTATACCTAGACCTTGCCTTTCCATGCCTTGCCTTACCTTTACATGTCTAGCCTTTTCTTTCCTTGCATTTCCCTACCTTGCCTTGACTTTATGTGCCATTCCATGCCTTTCCTTACCATGCCTTTACTTGCACTGATTTTCCATGCAATGACTTTCCTTTCCATTCCTTGTCTTTCCTTACCATACCTATACCTATACATAGAACTAGACCTTCCCTTGCTACTCCTTTACACGAATTACCTTGTCATGCCTTTCATAGCCTATCCATGTATTACCTTTCCTTTTCTTTCCATGTCATGCCTTTTCTTTCCATTCCTTTCCATGTATAGAATTTACTTGCCTTGAATTGACATGTCATGCAGTTCCTTTCCATTCATTTCCTTTCCTTGTCATGCCTTCCATTTACTTACCATGTCTGTAATTTCCTTTCATATCCTTACCTTGCCATGTCTATCCTTTCATTCCCTTGCATTTCCTTTACTTTCTGTGCCATGATTTTATTTTCCATGCCTTTCCTTTCCTTCAATTTTCTTCCCTTTTCATGCCTTGTCTTTCCATGTCTAGGGTTTCCTTGCCTTGAATTTCCATGCCATGCCTTGCCTTTCCATGCATTTCCTTTCCTTGCATTGAGATTCCACCTGTTTCCTTTCCATGACATGTAATTCCTTGCCTTGAATTGTCATGCCATGCCTTTCCTTGCCTTTCCATGCCCTGCATTTCCTTTCCTTGCCTTTCCATACCTATACCTAGACCTTGTTGATTTTTTATAAGAGATGATATTGTATATGAATTATGTATTATTACAGTGATGAATGTTCCATATATATCGAACATATCGTGAACATCCATGAAAGGATGCATCCCTTGGATAATAAATATATATGGAACACTCATCATAAATAATTATTTATGATATATATTTATACCTTATATAAATATATTATTACATTAATAATAATATTATTAATTATTAATATGGGAGAATGTCTTCACGATGTTTTCCAAACATTGACACTCCCCCTCAATGAGGGAGACATTCTAAAACCAAAACACCTTGATTTCATAAGACTGCTCTTGGGCCATTATCCTCAGTCAAATCAAAATGACCACTCTGGAGAATGTATGCCTGATGCTTCTAACTTCAACACTCCCTATCAGTGAGGTACACATTCTACATTATGCCAGGATTACCTATGAATATTACCTGTTGGTAGATCTCAAATAGATTCAAAATTTCACCATGACATTCATTACCTTGAAATAAATATGTACCTCATCATGTGTACCTTCGATCTCAGTGCCAACCCTTTTTCATGCTAGATGAGATCCCCCTTTCTCAGTGCCAACCATTTTTCATGCTAGATGGGAACACTCAGTTCCATCCCTTTTTCATTATGGATGAGTTCCATAGGTATTATTTCCATCCCTTTTGAGGTCGGATGAGAACACTCAATGAAAACCATTTTTCATTTTGGATGAGTTCCACCTGTCTTAGTGCCAACCCTTTTTCATGTTGGAAGAGAACACTCAGTGCTAGCCCTTTTTCATGTTAGATGTGTTCCAACTATCTTTATGCCAACCCTTTTTCATGTTGGATGAGTTCCACTCGTCTCAGTGCCAACCCTTTTTCATGTTGGATGAGAACACTCAATACTAACTCTTTTTCATGCTCGATGATAATACTCAGTGCCAACCAGTTTTCATGATGGATGAGTTCCACCTATCTTAGTGCCAACCCTTTTTCATGTTGGATGAGAAAAATCCCTCTTAAGATGGACCACACCAAGCTTGTCCCTGAAGTACTCAAATTTATTCCTTGACAATGGCTTGGTTAACATGTCTGCAACCTTCTCCTCTATAGTCACATACTAGAGACTCATTGCTCCCCTCTACACCATATCTCTGATATAGTTATATTTGATCTAGATATGATTTGACCTAACATGGAACACCAAATTCTCTGAAAACTTCATGCAACTCTAGTTGTCACACCAAATGCAGATTTCCTCCAGTTTGAGACAAAATAACCTAAACAACAACTTATGAAGCCACATTGATTCTCTACATGATGCACATGTTTCCACATATTCAGCCTTAGTCGTACTAAGTGCTACACATGAATTCTCCCTATTCAATCACAGTGATCCCATATTGAAACAACCTTTTGAAGTACTCTTTCGATCCACTACACTCCCTACCCAATATGAGTCTTTATGCTCCCTTTGAGGATATATAGTCTTTGGAGTCGTCTGGTCACTCTACATGTTCTCACCTCCTATTCTTCTTCATTACATGGATGTGCACAACTCTATGTATCGATAATATCGCTTCATGTTCCTTCCTGTGATCATGATTATGTATCCTTATCAGAGCTATTACATGTGACCTGCCCAGAACAAGCAACAAGAAAAACAAAAAGAATCTCCTAGAGGAGATCAATTTATCTTGTGCACAACTATATACAACGAACCTCCAAATGATATGTATTCTACTATGACAAACACACATCCATCATATACTCGATGTCATATGGATAACCATGTTAATTTTATAGTGTTAAATTAGACAAGAACAATTTTCCGCAAGTGGTAATTACTTCCAATGATATATGATATTACTTTAGTAGACTCTAGAACATCACCAAGTAATTACACTAAGAAAATTTCAACTACTTAAAAACTTTGGTCTCTTCCTTAGACCACTTCCCACNGTTGTGTCTTTCAAGTGTATTTTTATAGTAATATTAACTTGATCCAAAGAGACACTTCTCTTTGAAAATTAAATTTAAAATCAAATTTAATTTTCTTTCTTATAAATAGTTGGAGAATACCTCCCATAACAACCCAAATATTAATTTGGTTATAATCCATCCACATAGTATTTGACTTTGTTAAATTTTTCTTCTATAAATTCTTTGCAAAAATATACCTAGAAGTAAATATGCATAAATTCCTCATATTTAGGTAATTAGACCTTTTTACTAGAAATTACTGCCCACCATAATTTATGGAATTATTTCTATAACTTAGGTAGGAGTAAAAGTTAAATATGTTGTACATAGAGATTGTAACAACCCCATAATTTTAACACTCCCAACAATTTACTCTACTTTAATTTTCCTGGGCCTTCCCATGAGGGAGTCAAGCCTAGTCTCGCTCTCATACCATGTTGAATTTCTATAAGAAGGGGGGGTAGAGAGAGAGGGATAAGGGGGATAGAAAGAGGTAAACATGGAAAGGGGGTAGAGAGGGAGTGTTTGAGAGATACCAAGAGGGGGGTAGAGAGATATAGTGAGAAGAAGTGGGAGAGAGAGGAAATGGGAGTAAACATGTAAAGAGATCAAGGCAGGAATAGTGGGGAATAAAGAGGGAATGAGATACAAATTGAGGGGGTGTAATGAACCAAATGATTAAATTATCATAGTAGAAAAGAGGTACACACCATGTACATAATGTGGGTGTAGGGAACAACTAATACATAAACAAGTTACAAAATAACTTATGAAATAATAGGAGAACCTCGTCCAATTAACTAGTTAAATTCATACATCACAATTCACCTCCCTACAATAATGAATACATGATCTTTATATATACCTATTCACATTTCCACATGAGGCCCCTTTACTATTAGGCCAACCTTATTACATATATATTTACACGTTACATGTACATTTAGTCCCATATATTCCCCCCCTTGGGGTCATATCATACACATTTAACCCCATATATTCCCCCATTGGGTCATAACATAGTACCCTCCAAAAATATTTGTCCTCAAATATTTTCAATTAAAGGCTTCACATGTGATGAAACCAAGTAATATGATTTTCTTATGTTCTTTCTTTCTTCATTACATTGATGATTATCAATTGATACAAAATCAATTATTTTCTGTCTTAATCCTTGGTGTCTAGTTGTTGCATAATTTTTTTTCCTTTGATTCCATGTATTTTTGTTGTAGATTCTCCAATTTGTAGTGGTTGTCTATCTCTGATAATAGATTTTTGAAGAGTGTTTTTGTGATGCCATGTTCCATGAATATTGCCAATTATTCGATCTTATTGCTTCATAATGTTGATATCGACCTTATTTCCTTCCTTGAAATGTTTCCTGGTAATGAGGGTGTCGATATGGTTCCACTTTTGATGGATTTTCTTTAATTTTTATGTGCACTTCATCTATATTGTTTTCATATTCAATGGAATCCTCTATTTTCCTTTATTTCTCCTTGATTGTTCTATCCTTGGAGATAATACCATCATATTTGGCATGTACATCCTCTATATGGAGTTCAAGTTCTTCAAGTATCTTCTGGTGACCCTTTTGAATCTTGACCTGTTTCTCCTTCTGAAGCTGCAATGTCACGCCATTTATATAATTCTCATGTCCTCCTTCAATTATAGATTTTATTTTTGATTTTATCTCATCAGTATTTAGGGATTCCTCAACCTTCTTGTAAATTTCCTCTTCAATACTTTTGGTAGTTTTTTCATCCGATATCCTTTATTTTTCTTGATTTCAACAATGTTTTTTTTCTTCTTTGAATCTCTTAACCTCATCCAATATTTTTTTTTATTATGGTTTCATAATTTAGATATATCTTCATAGTTATTTTTCAAATATTCCCTTGACTCATCCTTTTCCCACTTTGATTTACTATTATTTTCTTTATTTGATTTCTTAACCTCCTTAATGAGTGATTCATTGAGGGATCGTATCTTAGATAGATCATCACCGTTACTTTTAATATATTCCTTTTCTTCTTTTAATTCATCTTTAATTTTATACAATTCCTCCATTTTTGTATCCTTAATCCATTTATCTAAGAATAATTTTTCAAATTCTTTCTGTGTGGAGTGGAGTCTAGTATCTCCATGAAGGCTTTTGCACCACTTATGAGCTGCACCCAAAAAATAAAAGGATTCCCCTCAAGGACTTACACTAGTCCTCATATGATCTCACTTTACCATCCTCAAGCATTCCATAGGACTGATTTCATCTTTATCTTCATCTCCACTAAAGTTAGGTATTGTCATTAATTCTTAATTGAATTCTAACCCTAATCCTTAAATTACAACCTCATTATATTAAAGATAAAGGTATACAATAGTTATAATCATTCTTATAGTATAATATTCATTGTTATATATTTCCAATGGATTTTGAATCATCTCAATAGGACATCTTAATCAAACTTTATAATAGTTTTAAGTTAGATACCTTTGAAAACCCTGATTTGGAGTCTGTCCTCCTAGTCGACCTTAATTTTGAGGTATATCTGAAATTTTGGCCCTTTTGAGTATGAATTTGTGACCTTTAGTACTACAAAATGTGTTCTCTATGATGCCACAAGTATGAAAAAAAATTGATGTGTCAAATGAAAGTTATGGTAACTTTTCCAAACCTTGTTGATTTCTGGTCTTTTAAGGAGAGCGAAATTTTACAGCATACCATGCACACAATATTTGATATATGATTCTGGAAATTACACCCAAAATACTAAGTAATGTAATAAGGACATTACTATTTCCAATTCAATTGGTCTCACAAAATTTGGATTTTCTATGAAGTCATTATGACTATTTTACCCAGAACACATTTTTGAGACTAGTTACATGACTAGTCAAAAACCCTATCTTACACAAAGTGTATCTCCAAAAGTGGAACAACCCAAAAGATAAAATTTGTACCACATGTCCCTTGATAATTATTCTCAACATCCTGCAATTTATCCTTCTGAAGTGGCTCTAAAAAAAATTGTAGTGAAAATTCCAAAATGACTTTCTTGAGGAAGAAAAACCCTAGGATCAATGATATGATACCAAATGTAATGAACCAAATGATTAAATTATCACAACAAAACATAATTACACACCATGTACATAATATGACCATGGAACATAGCTCCAAGATATATAAGTTACACAATAACTTATGAAATAATAGGAGAGACTCCTCCAATTAACCAGTTACATTCATACATTATAATTGACCTCCCTACAATAATAAATACATGATCTCTATATAATACCTATTCACTCTTACACATGAGGCCCATTTACTATTAGGATGACATTATTACATATATATTTTAACATTACATGCATATTTAGGAACATATGTTCCCTCCCTTGGGTTAATATCATACACATTTAACTTCATATATGCCCCCATTGGGTTATAACAGGGGGAGAGAGGGGTAGATGTAGGAGAGAGAGAGAGAGAGGAGACATAGTGGGTGGGAGGGAGGGGGAGAGACAAAGGGATTTTTTGAGAGTGTGAGAGGGAGGGAGAGAAATACCAATAGGAGAGAGAGAGAGAGAGAGAGAGAGAGAGAGAGAGAGAGAGAGATAAATGGTGTCACATTGGGCGATATATAGGGATGGGGATACAAAGTGAGAGGGATAGAGGCGTAGATGTAGTAAATAGAGATAGGGGATATAGTGGGAGGGAGGGGGGGAGAGAGAGAGAGTGTGTGTGTGAGAGGGGGAGAGAGGAAGACAAAGAGATTGTGTGAGAGGGAGGGAGAGGGAGTCATAAAGAGAGAGAGAGAGAGAGAGAGAGAGAGAGAGAGAGAGAGATGGAGGGGGGGAAATGAGTGAGAGAGGGAGGGTTAGATGCAAGAGAGACAAGGAGTGGAGAGAGATATAGGGCGGGGGAGGGAGAGATCCTATAAGAGAAAAAGATAGGTTGAGAGTGATATGGAGAGAGAGAGGGAGGGGATAGATAGATAGGGAGAAGGGAGATAAGAGGAGAAGGGATAAAGAAAACAAGAGTAAAAGAGAGGTTGATAGTGATATGGAGAGGGGGGGGGTAGAACAAGGGGTAGAGAGAGAGAGAGAGGTAGGATCTAGGTAGAGAGAGAGAGTCTGAGAGTGTAAGAGGGGAAAGAGAAATAAATATAGTGGTGGTATATAGGGAGTTCTTGAGAGTGTGAKAGGGAGGGAGAGGGAGACAAAGTGAGGGGGTAGAGAGAGAGAGAGTGAGAGGAAGGTGGGAGAGAGAGGGAAGTGGTGAAGACAAAGGTAAAGAGAGAAAGGGGGGGGGGATGAGGGAGAGAGAGGAAGGGGGATACAAAGTTAGGGAGATAGAGTGGTATATGTATGAGAGAGGAGAGATAATCAGAAATAGGGGGAGAGAGGAGAGATAGTCGAAGGGATGGGAGAGAGAGGGAGGAGGGGGTAGAGAGAGAGTGTGATAGATTGTGGGAGGAAGGGAGGAGAGAGATGGATGTGAGGGTAGAGAGAGATGAAGAGAAAAAGGGGGAGAGAGTGGAGGAGAGACAAAGGGGGATACAATGAGCAAGAAATGGAGGGGGATATAGAGTGAAGGGGAGAGAGGGGTACATGAAATCAAGAGAGTATGAGAGAGAGGGAGATAAGGGGAGGGAGGGAAAGATCCAACAAGAGTAGAAGAGAGCCTGAGAGTGATATAGAGAGATTTAGGGATAGGGTAGAGAGTGAGGGAGTAGGGAATGAAGGGGGGGGAGGAAAAGATCCATAAAGATCATAACAAAGGTCAAGAGTGAGATGGAAAGAGATATAGAGGGATGTAGAATTAGGGAGAGAAAAGGAGGTGCAAAGAGAGAGAGAGAGTGATACTAACAATGAGGAGATAGAGAGACAGAGAGAGACA
>SNQJ01S0155081.1:0-14581 GCA_010110895.2 Picea sitchensis
TCACCTTAAAAATCGCCAAAATTTTGTAAAAACTATATAAAATCCTTAGAAATTTGAATATTTTTACAAAAATATCGCCAAACATTTATAGTTGGCATATGAAGGATTAGTAAGATTCGCCAAGGTTTCTACATTTTAAAATATTTTTTCATGCTTAAAATCATCCCTGATTGGGACATAGAAACAACTTAGTGCTATAAAGGCTTATATCACAATCTTTCATGCACTCGGGGTGATGTTCTTGTGATTAATCGTGAGTAGCTTACTTAAGTTTTATGTCCTTCAATGGATTCCTGTAGTTGTTAGCTAAGCTGTGAGAAAACCAAATTAAAACAAACTAACTAAATGGAAAAATAATCAAACAAATGGAAAATGAAATCTAAATTCAAACCATGCAAATGAAATGAAATTTGCATGTAAGAAGTAAACCTAAAACACGCAAAGCAAACCACTCATCATATATACAATGATTTAATTATCCATATGCATTCAACACTCTGTTTACACTATATACATTCGCACTGTACACGGGTATCATAACATGAAGCTGAATTAACATGCACAACAAAACATGTATAGGAATAGAGTACATAATTGAAATATGGGTGAGAGAAACAAAAAACACCTACCCTAAGGCAGACCAAATCACACATAGCAAAGAAAGAAACAAAAATGATAAAATGTTAAAAACAATGCAAAGGAAACCAAAACAATCTAAAACAACTCATGCAATTAAAGATTCAACCTCAGAAATTACCCTCCAAATGAGTACACCTGATACACAGGAACAATCATGGGATCAAAGACAATGAATTCTTGGAAGAGGAGCTTACTTACTTCTGTTCTTTAAAAGATTGTATGTGTGAATTCAAGATCAATCAATCTTTTGAGCAGAAAATAGTATGTGCAGGAATGGAGTGTGAATATAAGAATGAAGTGCACACATGAATGTCGTATTGGTCATGAAAAATAATATAGTTTTTAGAATTAGTAACCATGTTCAGGTATTTGATATGCATCTTGGAAATGATTTAAACCACAATTGATAGTTATGGAAGTTATATTTGTATTAAAGAACACAAGATCACATATATATTCAAGCCGAAGATGATTAGCAATTATAACTCTAACATGTTGGCCATGGATTCCTGTAGAAGTAAATCAAGCACATGCACAAGATTAAAAACAATTAAATAACAGAGTACCTGATACAAAGGTAAGGTAAATAACATTTAATTGCAGGATTGTTGTTCTTAGAGCAATAAATGATAAGAAACACACAAAAAACTACTTGCTGCTACACCAAATCAAGGAAATAAAAGACATAGAATTTTAGAAATAAAATTACAGAACAAAGAAACAATGCATACCAAATTGAGGGGCCCTACGCAATTGGTTTCATGTTGCTTGAAGAATAAATCAACTGCAAATGATTGTGGAAATGCTTCAAAACTTCATTGCATAAAAAATCTTATTTGAACCAATGTTCCTATTATAAGAGACTTATGTTGAGCATAATCACATCAAATATTCCCTTCTTAATGGATTTGATACATATTTATACATAATAAACCAAAAGGAAGAGGATAGAACCAAATCCCAAAGCTTAGAAATAAATTTGTTAATTTTTGGAGCAAATCCCCAAATCTGGGTTCTTCACCAATTTGATAAATTAGTTAGAGATCCACCCATATCTTCCAAAACAATTCAAATTTTGAAAAAGTGCTCACATTATACTCAATTTTCCACATTCTAGACAAAACCCATATCGTAAAATTTCTAGATATGATACCATCTGCATGGAAATTGAGGCATAAGTTGATAGTTTGAGATTTTTACTAATTTTTGCATAATCATTCCCCCTGAGCTGGAGGTCCAGACATGTGAGCTGGGTGAATTTTGACATGTTTGTCCACATTTCAACTTAATTCTGGACAAAACCCATGTCCCCAATTTTACTCTAGAAGCATGCCGAATTTTCGACTATAATCCAGTACCGAATGGTTGTTGATGCTGGTACTGGATGACCTAGAACATTCTAGTACCGGATGGTTTCTGGAACATTCTAGTACTAGATGAGCTGAATTGCGAGTACCAGATGACCTATATTGCGAGTACCGGATGACCTGAATTACAAGTACCAGATGACATGGAGTGTGAGTACCGGATGACCTCTAGTGCGAGTACCATATGGCTTCCAGTGCAGGAATAGTGCAGGAACATATTGTTTAGACATAGAAATATAGGATTAAACCATCATCAACAAAACTATTGTATAATCATCCTTTTAATCACTAAAAATATGGAAAATTATGTATTAACCACATAGGATGAATGATAGGAGATAATGGAGGTTTATGGTGTAATTAGGGATATATTATTGACAAAATGCAAGGAGAAGGTGTAATGATGAGTGTTTGTATGGCGGAAAATATGAAAAAACTGGATCCCAACATAGAGGTCGACCCTAAACTTATGGAAAGAAGTCACTTGGAAAAGTATAAATACACCTCAAGAAGCCTCTCATATTTACGCACACAAGTTCAATACTTATCTATATTTTAAGTTATATATTGGCGAATCTAAAATGGTGAATTTGAGGCATTGAAAGAGTAAGGAGTGTGAAAGTTTCGGGATTGCAGAGGAGAGCGAGGGTTTTTGATAAACGCTAATTAGGCTAACCTCTACAGGTCAGGCTACTAGTGTCTCGCAAGACACCCTCATGGGTTGTTTAGTGCTTGTCACATGAGGCCTCGCATGATAATTGGAATCTTTCCAGCTAGGCTAAGCCAGATTTGAAGAAGGATGCTTGGTTTAGTTTGCTGCAAAGTATGATGATACAACAGGGTGGTTACAGATTCTGAGATGATATGTATCAGTTCTTCTTCATGAGTAAAGGTATGTCTTTTATGTGTTTGTTTGAGGCTTGTATCATGGATGGTATGGCACATGCTTAAGGCATGTCTTGGAGGCCCTTTTTGGTACTTGATTTCATATGGATGATGTTCTTTTCTTGGTGATATTGATACATGTTTGAGACATATCATTGGTACATTGTGTATGGTTTTTACAGTTCATTGTTAGAGGCACATCTTTGTGATATTGGAATATATTTGAGGCATATACTTGGTATATGATCTTGGTTATTATAGTGCATACTTGAGGCATATTGTTGATACATTGGCACATATTTGATACTTGGTACATGGTTTAATGTGTGGTATATGCTTGAATAGTATCTTGGATACATTGGATTATATATTTGGTATATGGTGTATGGCATGATTGAGACATATCATGAGTGATATGGTATATGGTTGAGGTACATGTTATGGCATAGATTATGGTACATGGTTGATGTACATGGTATGGTGATGGTTTTGATATCCATGTCAGTGGATCTGATTATAGTTGATTGATGATGGTATATCAGTGAGAGAGACAGTGACAAAGACAGTGACAGGGATAGTGACAGGTTGGATGATTGGTTGATCATCAATTATAGGTTGATGTATCGGTGATAGTGGTAGTTATGGGTTGATCAATGGTAGTGACAGTTTGAGTCTACACTTATATTTCAGGGTGGTAGGACAGGGAAAGGAAAGGGGGTTGTAGCATCCTTCCGATTGCTGCCAAAAAACTCAAGGAGTTGGATCTTCCTTCAGGTTCAATCCTGTAAATTAGAGGGTCATAGCCTCCTTCCATTTGTAGCTGGAGAATTTAGGGAGTTGTAGCTTCTTTCAGGTTGGAGCCTGTAAATCAGGGGGTTATAGCCTCCTTCCATTTGTAGCTAGAAAATTCAGGGAGTTGTAGCGTCCTTCAGGTTGGTGCATATAAATCAGGGGGTTGGTTCCTCCTTCCAATTGGTGCTGGAGAATTTAGAAGTTTATGATTCCTATGAATGTAATCTTTGACATATAAGAAAGAATTATGTGGTTTTGTCCCATTTGGGTTTCCACGTAAATTATGGTGTACTATGTATTTGTGGTTATTTTTTATATCTGTTGATTGATATTTCTCATGATATATTGTTGATAAAGTTAATGATTACATGTTTTAATTAAAAATGGTAAAATATTGCATAATATTGATTCACCCCCCTCTCACTATTCCAATAATTGGTATCATAGTAGGTCCTTCAAGATAATAGTATAACCATTGGAAGGAAGATCATGAAATACGATAAGATTGGAGTACCACAGTTTGATGGACAAAATTATGCCTTCTGGAGTAGAAGAATGAAAACATATATACAAACATAGGGATTTTATGTTTGGAAAGCAGTAGTATATGGATACACAACACCTACCACTCCTCCAATAGATATAAATGGAAATAAACTCAATGAAAATAATTTGAGGGCCACAAATGTGATTTTGAATGGCCTAGATCACTCAATATATGTGAAGGTTATGCACTTTGATTCTGCAAAGGATATTTGGGACAAACTTCAAAATATTTATGAAGGAGATGCTAAGGTAAAGGGGGCCAAGCTCCAAAACTACAGAGGCAAGTTTGAGCAATTGAAGATGAAGGAAGACGAATATATTGCAACTTACTTTCTATGAGTTGATGAAATAATAAATGTCATTAAAGGATTGGGAGAATAAATTAAAGAATCAATAATTGTTCAAAAGGTATTGATATCTCTTCTAATGATATTTGATCCTAAAATATCATCCCTAGAAGAAATAACAGATATTGCCACATTAAGGATGGATGAGCTACATGGGATACTCATAGCCTATGAAATGAGGACAAAGCAGAATAATCCACCCAGGAAGGAAGCAATGCTCAAGGCATCCAAGAAGACCAAGAAAAATAAGCAAAATCCAAAGTCAGACTATAGTTGCAGCTATGATTTTGATGAAGATGAAGAGATGGCCAACTTCATAAGAAATTTAAATAAAGAAATTGGAAAATAAAAAGGTAAGATTCCTTTTAAATGTTTTAATTGTGGTAAAATTGATTGTTTTTCTAAGAAATGTCCATATGCTAAGAACAAAGAAAATGATGAAGAAGAAGTTCCTAAGAAAGAAAAGAAACATCAAAAGGGAGACAAGAGAAGAAACATGAAGAAATTATTCAAGAAAAATATCTACTCAAAGGATAACACTTAATCATCCAATGAGAACGATGATAGAAACAGTGACTCGATGTTATAGCTCAAAATGCCACTTCTGTCCATCCTTGATGTTTCCCCACTCATTCATACATATGTCAACCCATTTTGATGGAGTTCTTTTTAAAAACAAATGTTTTCTTGGCATACATGCCCTGTTGTATAGGCAGAGCACATACATATGCTAGTTGCATACCTGAAAGCCTGCGTACATATGCTTGTTGCACTACTAAGAGCATGTGTGTACTCTAAAAAGTGAGAAACAAATATAAAATATGTGCTTTCTAACAGAGTTTATGGGCTATATTAGGTTTTGTAACCATATTACCTCCTGTAGCATTTTTGGAAATTAAATAACCATCTTTTGCTCATATAAATAGGGCACTAGGGGGGTCATTTAGATATATAAAACTAGAGGCAAGAGAACTTTGCCAAATTTTTTCCCTCGTTCCCCAAGATTTCTGCATTTTTCTCTGAATTTTATCCTCAACATTCCCTTCCATCTATCTTCCTTATACCATCCATCATTCTCCCCTTATGTTGGCATGTTGGTGGGGATCATTTTATTGGGAATAGCGCGCTTGGAGACACAATAGAGGAACCCATGCAAGGTTCATGGAGCGACGCCAACAAAGTTCAGGTTGTAACCTTCAATTTTTTTATTAATAAAAGAGAAAATTTTGTGTCCTAGATATTTATGTCTATGTGTTTATGTTTATGAATATTTCCATGAATAACTAACTCTTTAGATAATCTTTATAATTAAGCATATGTTGTCCTAGATTGTTCTGTAGCATTGTTTCAGGCCAGCTTTGGGAGGAGGTGTGTAGTCTTGGAACCAACAATAATCGAAAGGGATCAACATCATTCATAAGGACATAAGGTACACATTTCTATCTTATTTCTCTTCGCTTAATTATAGTAAGGTTGTGTGTGTTTTGGGGAAGAATAGAACCTTTTCTATCTTTTAGGGTGTCAAGGCTCTGCCTAATCGCTAGACCTAGATTAGGGGGATTTTCCGCATAACACTCAGAAAATGTACTCTTTATGGATTATGAAAATGATGAAGAATATTATGAATAAGAAGGTTAATTTCATCTCAGAGAAGAACTAATCAGTGCTTTATAAGAACTAAAAAGGGAGAGGAAGAAAAACATATCACTCAAGGGATAATTACTTATGCTAAAAGATGATTCTCAAAATCCTAATTATAAAAAAGATCAGCAGATGATTTTGAACCTGAAAGTCCAAGTTGAATAAGCTAGAAGGATCAAAGAGACAATCATAAGAAGGCTAGAAGAAAAAGAAAAGGAGAAAGAGAGCTTGGAATCTGAAATAGTCTCACTAAGGGAGGAAATTTAGAAAAGAGATATGCATTAGAATAGTACCAAAATACTAGATGAAATCATTAGTGTTCAAAGGCTGTATCATGATAGGTTTGGATTAAGATACAACCAAACACATATAGATAATGGTTTGAGCTCTATGACTACAAAAGAGGAAGCATAACACAGGAAGAAGATTACAGAAGGATGGCACCATCTAAAAGACCCAGGTTTCATAATCAACAACCACCCATGGAAAGAAATCAAGAATAAAACTACAGAGGAACAACACTATTCAGAAGATCCCCTAGGTATCAAACTATCTTTCTTGGTTCATGTTATTATTGTAACAATTTTGGGCACAAAGCTATAAACTACAAAGATTATGCTAAGAACATAAGCAACTATGAGGGTCACCCTAGAATTAATCATCTCAAAAATCCTCATGAAGCATACAATATAAACTATAACCTTTTTGTCTCATTAAACGATGAAGTAGAATGTTATAAATGAAACAATTTTGGACACATGGCCAAAGATTGCAGATTGACAATCCCTCCAAAGAAACCAAAGAAAGAATTCTACAATTATCAAAAGGGACTATCAAGAATTTGGATAAGGAAGAAGGATAAACTGAATGTTGAAGAATGTTCCCTTGCACTACATGCACAAAGCAGAAGAAGTGATTGGTATGTTGACAGTGGTTGTTCAAAACATATGATAGGTGACAAGAACATATTTATAACTCTGAATTAAGAAAGAGATGGATCAGTTTCATTTTAAAATGAAAACTCAGCCATAATTATAGGGAAAGGCATGGTCAAGCTTGGATGTAAGGATGCCAAGGAAGAAAATTTCCTACTTGTTGAAAACATGAAGTGTAATCTTTTGAGTGTGATTCAACTATGTGATCAAGGACATAGACTTATATTTGACTTAGAGAAGTGTGAGATAAGAAAAGAAGGATCAGGAAAATTGGTGGCTACAACAATAAAGACTCCAAACAACATATACATCTTAAATGAGATTGGAAAGGAAAGATGTTTCTTAGGAAAGGAAAATGAAAGTTGGATTTGGCACATAAGAATGGGACAGATGAACTTTGACAATCTGGTCAAAATTAACAAAAAGGAAGAAGTAAGAGAAATACCTGAAATTTCAAAACCAGACAGTACTATGTGCAAGAATTGCCTACATGGAAAACAAACAAGAAAAAATTTAGATCAAAAGAATACTCTACAACAAAGCCATTGAAAATTGTATACACTGATCTAAGTGGACCAATGAGAACAAAAGGACTAAATGGTAAACAATACTTCATGCTACTTATTGATGACTATACAAGAATAGTTGCAGTGTTTTTTCTCAAAAAGAAATAAGAGACATTTGGAAATTTCAAAATATTCAAGGAGATGGTTAAAAACAAAATGGATTTGAGAATTAAGGGCTTAAGATCAGATAATGGATATGAATTCATATCAAAATAATTCATGGAATTCTGTGAAGATGATGAAATAAAAAGGCAGTTCTCAACAACCAAGACAGCTCAGCAAAATGGAGTTTTTGAGAGGAAGAACAAAACTGTAGTAGATATGGAAAGAACCATGTTGAAGGATTCAAAGTTGAGAAATATGTTTTGAATACAAGTAGTACACACATTCATTCATATCTTGAACAGATAAATTCTCATAAACAACAGTGATTAAACACCATATGAGTTATGGAAGGACAGACCAACAAATGTCAAACATTTTAGATCATTTGGAAGCAAGTACTACATAAAAAGAGAAGACGACAGAGTTGGAAAATTTGATTCTTGAGTTGATAAAGGAATATTGGTTGGTTACTCAAGAAAAAGTAAGGCATACAAATGTTACAATCTGAGACTCAACAAGATAATGGAAAGTATAAACGTAAAAATTGATTAAGGAGATATACCAAAGATCAAAGAAAAAAGGAAAAATCCAAATGAACAAGAAAGAGAAGAAGAACTAAATGAAGAGAAGGTAGAAGAAGAAGAATAAGAAGAAGAGAAATAAGAACAAAAGGGGAAGTAGACCAGGAATAAAATGACCAGCATGACTTTTTTATTCCCTCGAGGAAACCTAACCATCGGGTTCAAAAGAATCATCCACCAGAACAAATTATTGAAGATAAAAATGTAAGAATAGAAACTAGAGGAAGGAAAAGGTTTTGTACACCAGAGTAGAGCCACCTTGCACTACTATTCACAATTGAACCCAACAACTATGAGGAAGCTAGTAATGATGAACATTGGGTCAAGGCCCTGGAATAAGAACTACATCAAATAGAGAAGAATGAAACATGGGAACTAGTGCCAAGACAGAAGAACAAAAATGTGATTGGTACAAAATGGGTGTTCAGAAAAAAAACAAAAAATAAAATAAATGAAGATGGATAGGTAACCAGAAACAAGGCAAGTTTAGTATGCAAATGATACAATCAAGTTGAAGGAGTAGATTTTGAAGAAACTTTTTCCCCTGTTTCCAGAATGGAAGCAATCAGATTGATCTTGGCCTATACATATTCCAAGAAAATCAAGGTATATCAGATGGATGTAAAATCAACATTTCTAATTGGAGAATTAGAAGAAGAAGTATACATAGAATAACCAGAAGGGTTCCTACTATCAGAAAAGGAAGATTATGTTTCCATATTGAAGAAATATTTGTATGGAATCAAGAAATCCCCTAGAGCATGGTATTTAAGATTGGACAGGTATTTGCAGGAACAAGGATTCAGAAAGGGTAATGTAGGTAAAAATATCTATGTAAAGATTGATAGGAACAATATACTTATCATTGAAGTATATGTGGATGACATTATATTTGGAAGTGATGATGACAGGATGAGTAACAAGTTTTCCCAAGACATGCAGAATGAGTTTGAAATGTCACTACTTGGTGAATTAACATTTTTTTAGGACTTCAAATATCTCAGCTGGATGAAAGCATTTTCATTTCACAAACCAAGTACATCAAAGAAATGTTGAAGAAGTTCAGAATGGAAGATTGCAAACTAGTAAGTTCTCCTATGGTGACCGGTTGAAAGTTAAGAAAAGATGATGATTCTAAGGAAGTAGATCAGAGACTCTACATATCGATGATTGTAAGCCTACTCTATGTGACAGATTCACAACCAGATGTAATGCAATCAGTTGGACAAGTTGCAAGATTTCAAGCAACACCGAAGTTAACTCATTTTCTAGTAATAAAGCGGATCTTCATATATATTAAAGGAACAATAGATTTTGGGTTGTGGTATCCAAAAGGGAATGATTTGACTATGGTTGCCTAAGAAAATGTGGATTGGGCAAGAAACATTGATGATTGAAAAAGTACTAGCGGAGCAACCTTCTATTTGGTTGATTGTATGGTATCATGGTTAAGTAAGAAGCATTCCTCAGTATAATTGTCTACAATAGAAGTAGAATACATTGCAACAACATGTTGTACTCAAGTTCTATGGATGAAGCAAAACCTGCAAGATATACAAGTGACGTATGATGAGACCATTTCAATAAATGACAACCTAGTGCTATCAATGTCTCCAAGAATTCAGTGATGCATTCAAAGATCAAACATATTTCGATCAAGTTTCACTTTCCACAGGAACAGGTTATAGAAACAAATATCAAGTTAGAGTATAGTAGGACAAAGAAACAGATTGCATACATATTTACTAAACCTCTCCCAAGAGAGACATTTGAGTATTTTCGACAAAAACTTGGAATAGTTTCTGCTCCACAGTGATCTACACGTGTTTTTCTCAGAATATAAGGGAAGAGAAATCATCTATGTAGAGATGATAAAGGAATCTTCATATGAATTCTTTTCTATATGTTAGTAGTTTATTTCATCAAGAAGCACCAATGGACAAAAGCACTAGAAGAGATAAAGTTCAAAAGAAAATTGTCAGGGGGAGTTACCCTTTGCCATTGATGTCAAAGGGGGAGAAAGAATAGAAGCATGCAGACAAGGGGAGCATTGGTCATAGGGGGGGCATGAGTGTTTCCATCAATTCCAAAAGGGGATATTGTTGGAAAATTGATTGTCATTGATGTCAACTTTAGAGGAAGTCTAGAAGCCTCTCGAAATAATGGGTATAATTGAAGAAGTCTCCAAAGTGGTCCCCTTTTGGCGTAGATTTAAGCATGGACCTCACAGGAAGATGCCTTGAAGAAGTCTACAATAAACCCATAGGTGTGGTCATGAGGCCCAAATTTGACTGAGGAAAATGAGGTTGAATAACATTACAAGTACATACAAAACCCTCATAAATGGATATTCTTTGTCATGTTGTTTCCAACGGTAGATGGTACGCCATGTAGTTCCTCACAATTGAGGAGTTATGAGTTCTTGAAGTTGGAGGCCTCAAAGAATGTTTAAGAATCCCCTAAATGGTTGTAACAAGAAGTTACAAGCCATTAATTACAAGGTAAAATAGTTATAAAAAGAAAGTACATGTCGGCCTTAAAGTGAAGGAAAGAAGCCACCTGGAAAAGTATAAATACACCTCAAGAAGCCTCTCATCTTTACACACACAAGTTCAATGCTTATCTATATTTCAAGTGATCTATTGGAAAATCTGAAATGGTGAATATGAAGCAACGAAAGAGTAAGGAGTGCAATTTTTTTGAGATTTTAGAGGAGAGCAAGGGTTTTCGATAAACCCTAATTAGGTTGACCCCTGCGGGTCAAGCTACTGGTGTCCCATGAGGAAACCCTGTGGGTTGTTTAGTGCATGCCACGTGAGGCCCCGCATGATAAATGACATCTGGCGAGTGAGGCTAATCCAGATTTGAAGAAGGATGCTTGGTTCAGGTTGCAACAAAGTATGATGGTACAATAGGGTGGTTACAAAGCGTGAGATGATATGTATTAGTTATTCGTCATGATTATAGGTATTTATTTTATGTTTTTGTTTTAGGCTTGTATCATGGATGGTATGGCACATGCTTAAGGCATGTCTTGGAGGCCCTTTTTGGTACATGGTTGCATATGGATGAGGTTCTTATCTTGGTGATATTGATACATGCTTGAGACATATCCTTGGTACATTGTGTATGGTTGTTATGGTTCATTGTTAGAGGCACATATTTGTGATATTGGCATATATTTGAGGCATATACTTGGTATATGATCTTGGTTGTTATGGTGCATACTTGAGGCATATTGTTGAGACATTGGCACATCTTGGATACTTGGTATATGGTTTACTGTATAGTATATGCTTGAGGCATATCTTGGATATATTGGATTATATCTTTTGTATATGGTGTATGGCATGATTGAGACATATCATGAGTGATATGGTATATGGTTGAGGTACATGTTATGGTATAGATTATGGTACATGGTTGATGTACATGGTATGGTGATGGTTTTCGTATCCATGTGAGTGGATATAGTTATAGTTAATTGATGATGGTATATCAATGACAAAGATGGTTATAGGGATAGTGATAGGTTGGATGATTGATCAATCATCAGTTGCAGGTTGATGTATTAGTGGTTGTGACAGGTTGATGTATCAGTGACAGTGATATTTATAGGTTGATGAGTAGTAGTGACAATTTTAGGGTGGCATGACGGGGCAAGGAAAGGGGGTTGTAGCCTCTTTCTGATTGGTTCCTGAGAACTTAAGTAGTTGGAGCTTCCTTCATGTTGTATCTTGTAAATCAGGGAGTCGTAGCCTCCTTCCAGTTGTAGCTGGAGAATTCAAGGAGTTGTAGCTTCCTTCAGGTTGGAACCTGTAAATCAGGGGGTCGTAGCCTCCTTCCAATTGTAGTTGGAGAATTCAGAGAGTTGTAGATTCCTTCATGTTAGTGCATGTAAATCAGAGGGGTGGTGCCTCCTTCTAGTTGGTGCTAGAGAATTTGGAAGTTGGTGCTTTCTATGAATGTAATATTTGACATATAAGAAATCATTCTTTAGTTTTCTCTCATTTTGATTTCCACGTAAATTATGGTGTATTGTGTATCTGTGGTTATTTGTTATGTTTGTCGATTGATATTGCTCATGATATATTGATGATATACTGTTGATAAAGTTAATGATTACATGTTATGATTAAAAGTGGTAAAATATTTCATAATATTGATTCACCATGTTAAGTACAAAATATTTGTATACAAAATCACCTTAATAGATCCACAAAGCAATATTGAAGAAACACACTTTATTATAAGAAGACCCTTGAGGTAGGGCAACACCATACAATGGATTATATTATGGAAGGTATCCTATCTTGTTCACTTGTCTCGTCTCTTCGAGGGGAAAACATCCTAATGAGATTCAACTCCAAATACAATACTTATCTTCGTATCCCATTACATTGCTTGAACCCCTTTATATAGTGCTACCAACCACCTAAGAACATTCTAGAGGAGGAACCTTCTAGTAAGTCCTCTTACATTTATTATATATAATTACCATAGTGGGCCTTATTTAATAATATACTGGACCTATTCCACCTTACATTGAATGGCCTCCACTATTATAACTATGGGCCCTCCAGGCCCCTGACTACTTCTCTATCTACCTAACATTTCACCCCCCTTATGAAAGTGTTTCCCTCAATGATTGTTATGAGGGTGTACAACCATATACTAGGGTCCCATGGATAAGTGTGGACCATAGTGCTGAAATAAGTTTGAGAACCAAGGTCCCATATAGAAATGTGAACCATCATGATGAAGTAGTCCAACCACCATTCTAAACCTGGGTCCTGTATCCAAGTGATCATGTGAACTCAATGTTGAAGATATCGACACTCAATAGGTATTTGATCCAAAGGTCTACATTGATCATGTGGATTGTAATATGTATATCCATACACATAGTTGGACAGGGTCGAAGCTGAATCTAGAAGTAACAATACCACTGGAGAATATGCAAACTGGACACTGATACTCATAACTAGCTTTGGATTTGTCACATTGATGTTCTCTAGAGAAGGGGGAGTAGATTCATCAAATAAAATATGAAAGTGGTTGTCATCTCATAAATGAAAACTATCCATATACATATCATCACAATCAGCTTCAAAATCATACCAAGAATATGCTTCTTGATTGTACTCATCCTTGATGGCCTACATAATATACCTTCTTTTCATTTCAATGTTGAGCTCTTGAATATATTTTTCCTAAGCATTTAGCATTTCAACTTTGATTTCTTGAAATGTTGTCTTGATCGCTGCAATGATTTGAGAGAGAATATCCATCAGAAACACCACATATAATATACCAAAATAAATCTCTTAAAATGATTTATCCAATGGCATGGATCTGGTATCAATATGAGCACCCTATGAAAAGTAATGAACTCTGCAATCCCATCATCATCATGAAAACCCCCCCAAAATGGTTGATTTTACATCAACAATATATTCACTTCCAGAGCTCCGATTTGGACGATCTGTTTTTTGAAATTGGGTGAAATTGTGAGAGGAAATCAAATATTTAATTTGTTTTGTAAATTTCGGCCTCAGCTGTTACAAAAATCAGAAAAATTTTGCGGTTGTCCACGGAAAAACCCTGAAAATAACATATTTTAAAATGCTCATAAATTTACTTCTTGGACTCCGTTTCAGACGATTGTTTTTTTTTAATTGGGTGTTTTTGACTCCAAAGAATTGTAATACCTTCAAAAAAACGTTAGAGAGGCTCCTTGAGAAGGAGGAAATCTCATTTCATGGCCTTCACAGTTACAGATTAACACATTTAATTCAAAGCACACTTGCTGAGTGCAAAAGAGCAAAAATTAAGAAGTCTGAAACAAATTGTTTTCTGGTTAATGCTTGGTTTGACGAGGAATGAAAAAAGGAAAGGAGAAGGTGGAAGGAATCAGACAAGGATAACATAAATCTCAAAGCTTACCAGCAGATAGTAAGAAAGAAAAAGGCCGATTTCATGGTTTCGAGGAGAGAAGAACTAATATTCCTTGGGAAAAATAACCCCAAACTATTTTGGAAGGAGCTCCAACTGAAAAAGGTGCAAACTAAAAACAACATTACAACTTCTAAATGGTTCGACTATGCAAGACAACTTTATGAGCAGGATCCCAAGGTTGACCCTCCTCCCTTGGTCAACATAGATACAAAACTCTTC
>SNQJ01S0155082.1:0-22498 GCA_010110895.2 Picea sitchensis
TCTAGGATGTATATGTTGTTCGGTCTTCTTGTTGCAGTTGCAACCAATATTCCTGAGTTATTTTCTCTGATTTTACATTTTCGGGAGTCAAACGTAAGAGTGTATCCTTGATCACATATTTTGCTGACACTGAGGAGATTATGATTCAAGTATTCAACCAATAGAACATTATTTTCTTTTACATTTTTTCTTCCAAGATCTACTACACCTTCTCCAAGTATTTTGGTAGATGAGTCATCTCCAAATGCAACATTGCCACCCTTTCTCTTCAAGCTGATGAATTTGTCTTGATCCCCGGTCATGTGTGAAGAAGATCCACTGTCTATGTACCATTCATCTTCTTCTTTACATTCTTTAGCGGTCAATGCTATTCGACAATCTTCATTGTTTGGAATCTCTTTCCTTCTCCATACTGTGGTTGGCATAGGGACATCTTCATTCATGTATTTTCAATCTCGTGCTTTGTGACCAAGATAATTGTATTTGTAGCATACAATATTTTTATCCATTAACGGGTAAAATGAATTATAACTTTTTTTGACAAATCCACGATTATTTCCATATCTTCTATTTACACCATTCATGTTTCTTGAGTATTTGTTCCTTTCATTGATTCTGCAATTAATTGCCTTATGTACACAATTTCCACAAGTATAACAATGTCCAAGAAAGAAATTTTGATACCTGGGCGTAAGTGATCTTATTTGTGGTGTAGTCCATCTGGGTTCATGATCTATTCTTCTGTAGTTTCCTTCATACTGATTGAAGCTTCTTTGATTCCTGAAGGTAGGAGGTCTTCTTGGATATTCATCTCTTTTGTAATCATTCATTCTTTTTGGTATCCTGGTCCACTTCTCATCTTTCCTTCTCCATAATCGTGGTTGGTATAGGGACATCTTCTTCATTCATGTATTTTCAATCTCTGCTTTGTGACCAAGATAATTGTATTTGTAGCATACAATATTTTATCCATTAACTGTAAAATGAATTATAACCTCTTTTGACAAATCCACGATTATTTCCATATTATCTCTCATTTACACCATTCATGTTTCTTGAGTATTTGTTCCTTTCATTGATTCTCACACTAATTGCCTTATGTACACAATTTCACAAGTATAACAATGTCCAAGAGAAATTTTGATACCCTCAAGGCAAGTGATCTTATTTGTGGTGTGTGTAGTCCATCCGGGGTTCATGATCTATTCTCCTAGTTTCCTTCATATAATTCCATTGAAGCTTCTTTGATTCCTAAGGTAGGAGGTCTTCTTTGGATATTCATCTCTTTGTAATAATTCCTTCTTTGCATCCCTCGTCCACTTCTTACTCAATTGTTCCTGTAGCTCTTTCTTCAACCTTCTTGTTGGTATTTGCATCTCTTTGTATGGTTTCACCCATGCATCCAAGATGTTAAGTCTTTTGGCACTTCCAGATTTTCCTTTAAGCCTCTCCCCAATGAGAGACAACTCTTGTTCAAGTTTCACAATCTTCTTCTTCTTCTTCATTTGGACATTCCTTACTTCTCCTATTCTTTTTCTTATTCGAAAGAAGCTTTCAAGGAACGGTTTCTTCTCTTAGTTCTCAAAGTATTCTAATTGTTTCTTTCATCTTACAACTATCTTTTCACAACTAGCCACCACTTCTTAGTTTTCTGACGCAGTGTCTTTGAGCTTGCTATTTTCAATCTCCAACATGCTTCAATTTTTAAGATTCTCATCTCTTGTTGAATCATTTCTACTTTGTATTATTTTCTTTCTTTCTTGTCATCATCTCTTTCCAATCCTTGGATGAGGACATTCAAATTCAACATGTCCTAATTCTTCACAATTAAAGCAAGCAAAATAACTGACTTCTATTTTCTTATTTTGTAATTCTTTCTTTTAATTATCTTCTGTGGCTCATATATGTACTTCCTTCTTCAATTCCCTTTGTCATCTTAAAAATTCCATTTCTCCTCAACCATGAGGGATCCATGACGCATGATACCATGTAAAACAACATGATGTATACTATCCATCTATGGGTTTTGTATCTACATGTGAATTTCCTTCATGTCCAAATACCTCATCAATCTTGTGGTCCAAAACCCATGACTAGGTTGACATCAATGAAAATAAATCAATCTTCCAAACACAATCTTCAATAGATATCAATATGTCAAAAGGTACACGACTGCCGATAGTGAAACACACTGCATGCACATTCCTCTACCATTAGTGGGCTACAACTTCTATGTGATGTATGCTAATTTCACTGTCCTGTATCACAAACCTTAATGTATCACTTCCCCGAGAGTAATTAGGGTTTCTTTTCATCACACACTCAACATCCTCTCGCGAACTCTTCAATAACATTGTTCCTATATCTATCAATCGCCCACTTGAATCTATAATCAATCACAACACATGCATACTCTCCAACAACTTGTTCATGCTCTCAACCATACAATATGAATGTTACTCAATATGTATAAGAAATCAACATACTGTAACAATCATATCAACACTGAATCAAAAGAGTCTTTCTCACTCCATCAACCAATACAAGTCCATCAATACAACAACTATACTAAGAATGCCTTAAGCATTCACCCTACAACAAGCAAGAGTATCCATCAAGACAACAATGTAAACATACTAGAATTTCTATGGCAGATATGAACCCATAGAATGAAAAAAACTGAACCAACTTCACATCCCGCTATCACCAAATCTTCACAAGTATTCATGCGACTTCATCCACTATATCACTTCTATCTTGTATTCACAAATTGTATGTATCAGCATCCGCTCAATCGCAATTAAGATATATACCTCATAAACTAGGGTTTCGAACTTTCAAACTTTTCATCATGATCTTAGACTTGCCTAAACTTTGATGCTGGCCCATGAGATCCTCCATGCACTCTCTCAGAATAGATCTCTCAATACATGCTCATGAGATGCACTTCTACAAGAGACTTTGCCTCTCATTTTATACTTTCCAAGTAGCTTCTTTAGAATCATATTCTAGGTCACTCTTAATCCACTTCTATAGGTCACTTAACCCATTTTCCACATTTTAAAAGGTTAACCACTTTCCATAATTAGAAAGTTCTCCATTACTTTATTATTTAAATAATCCTCCCTTTGACTTTGTCATCTCACTTTATCATTTAAATAATCTTCTTTGATTTTGTCACTTTACTTTTATTATTTAAATAACCTCTTTGACTTTGTCACTTTACTTTTATCATTTAAATAATGATTTATTCTTTTGCAATCTCTTTGACTTATTTCACCTTTTGGGGTTTCAAGCCTTCATATGAGGGTCCTCCAACTTCAGTAAGGCCATAACTCTCAAAGAATGAGGTACCATGTGACATTCCACATACCACCAAAATGAATGACAATCACTTCAGTCCATCTAGGATAGTTTCACCACAAATTCATTGATTATTCCACATTCAAGCATGGTTCCTCCAACCATTCTTCTCGAGGATAACTCAACTGTAAAGCTGCCTTCTCCCACAGGGATTTTACCATATGGGGACCACTTTGGAGTTCATCCATTTGTAGACCTTAATAACCAGTGATAAGACAATAATGAGTCATATTTACATCAATCAAACTATTGATCCATCTTCATCTTTGCATGACATCATTTATGCATCATATGTCAATGACAATTCATTGATTCATCTTCATCTATGCATGGCATAATATATGACTATGATTCCACTTGAAATTGAATCATTCATATCAAGGATAATACATACTTCATCAAGACATTGTCTATCAATCATCAATCAATCAACTCTTTTGGCATCAATCCCTTTGACATCAATCAATCAATCATCACTTAACATCAACTTTGACATCAATGAAACCTTTTGCATCAATGACAACATGATCCAACAAAAGTTTCCCTCAAGAATAATTCTAAGGCATGTATGGGAGATGAGAATTGGTATATTACTGCATTGGGTAATGCTGTGATTGCATTTTTGAATTTATGATTTATGGAATGATTTTTTAGTAGGTGGAGCAAGAGTGATCTCCTGTTGATCTGTTGCCATAGGAAAATAAGGCAATGTGTGCATGATTTTGCATGTTCATTTGTTAGGTGAATGACTGTGAGATTCTATTAGAAAATATGGAACTGAATTAAAAGGCCAATGTGTATGAATGGCATGGAAATAGGTGAAAGTAATAAACTTCCATGTTGTTATTGGTGTGGGTATATGCTTGAATTCATTATAGAGTTTCCTGCTATGAATGTAGGTATGAATAAGTGGATTGTGAGGCAAGGATCGTACTTGCTAGTTTTTGGGTAATTCTATGGATACATAACCTAATCTCTATTTCATACAATTTTGATAGTTTTTTGTTTCTGATATTGTATCTGGGTAAAATCATGAATTTGGGTAACACTTTTTAGACAACGTCCTAAAAATTCTAGTGGTACCCTTCGAATCGAAAAAATGTTGCTAAGATTTTTTTCGGTCGAAACAACTTTCGACCTAAAATTTGCACGTCAAATTGAATGGTGCCCTCGAAATTCGTGTACATTTTTTTTTCTGATGAATTATTTTCCTGTGGTAAGATTATTTTGGTCAGCAATTTTCTACCAAAACATTTATTTTTTAACGTAATTGTTAAATCTAGGTTTCGTCAGTGATTATTTCTCACAAAACATGAAATTACACCTAAAAACAAAACCGTAGAATTGACCTGTAAGCTACCTCACTTCAGGTCATAACTCCTCGCGAAATAATGAACTCGGGTTTTTAAAAAATGACACCAATATTTCCAAAATTGAATCTACTTTCAATTCTATAATTTGTTTTCATTTTCTATTTTATCTAATTTTATTTAATTTAAAAAAAAAATCATTGCATAATATTTCTCGCCAGCATTAACAAGGATTTGGTGAAATGAAATATCGGTATATATAAAAATATATAGTGAAAAATTTAGAAAAAAAAAATATATATATTCATAATCCTTTAAATTGTCTCTTTTTCAAAAGGGTATACTTGGGATTTTATTTTTAAGTAAAATTAAGATAGATAAAAGGTGTAGAAAAACATGTGTTTAAAATCAAGAACGTTTTCAGCTTGGTCAACTTCAAAAAAATTCTAGAAAATATAATATTCATCCAAGTTAGGATTCAAAATTATAGTCATAAATAAAATAGAGTCTCTTTGTAGATTGTTGTAGTACATTTCGCTTCTTAAAAACATAAGTTTAATAATATATACATTGTTGTAGAAAAAAGTTACTCATTATCATTCCTTCATGTTTAAGTAACATACTGTTAAAAAATCACAAACTGACATATCAAATCGGATAATTTTTTGAAAAAATTGTCATCGGAAAGCTAACAAAATTATTCACACAATTTTTTTCATCTAGAAGTGAAATTTAAATAAAAATGTTTTTGCATGCCTAAGTTGGAAGAACTTGTGAAATAATGCTTTTTTCTCATAAACAAGCAAAAGTGTAACCCATCTTTATGATTTCACCCTGTGGTATACCTGGGTCATTTAGAAAGAGCTAGTGTGAGTGCTGAAAGAGAAAGTGAGAAAGAATGCTTTGTTCTTGTGAAAGAAGGAAACATACTTATGATTATACCTTTAAATTTTTCATGTGAATGATTGTGAACTATCCTAAGGTAAATTGATTTTAAGATAAGATAGTTGTGCATGTGTACACCGTAAAAGTGTGCCAATTATAGACATGCACATACAATATTGATGCATGTGAGTAATTACATGGTTGAAAACAATATGTAGAAGTGTGTTTGTGTTTTATTTCGAGTGACTACCTGAAATGATATAGTTGAGGCTAACTTGGGGTTGAGATCATTTTAGGTGATGGAGCGTAACAAGGAAGGTTGCATGTTGCAACAATTCCATGAGGAGGAAATGTGTAAGGATTCTGTCAAGATAACAAAGCCATATAATTAATGAGTGCTAGGAAATGAAAAATCGGATACAAACTTATCGAAGTAAGAAACCCGAATATCAAAATATGTGTGGAAGACACACATATGCTAAAATCTTTATAATTCTGATTTTTATTTGGTGAATGTGCAGAATGCACCTATTTATAATTAATTCATAAGCTAAATTTGATATTCTATTGTGCTATTACATTAAGGGAAGAAAGACTCTCTGAATGAGGAAAGATCAAGGTGAACTTGTCTAGAACTGCTCAAGGAAATATAGTATCCAAGTTCAAGAAGAAAAACATGATGCAGATGTAAATAGGGAAAAGAGGGGAGACTTATCTCACTCTAAAAATCTATATGTTTATTAGATTTATATGATTATAAGAAAACAAGTACAACCGGAGGGAAGGAAAAATAAACCAATGTTGATGTTAAAATGAAATTACTATTTTGGCTAAATCCATGTTATGCAATGACAAAGAGGTATTGGAAATAGTTCAACTAAGCTAAAAATTACAGATTGTGTAAAGGCATTAAAGGGGGAAAATCCCTTGATTCATCTCTTGTTATTTATTTATAATTCTTGAATGAGAAATATGATATTTTGTACATAGCATGAGAATGCTGATCACTTCAGAAAGTAAACATCAAGATAAAGCTTAAGGTTGCACTAATGTTATGAATGTCTTATGGAGTGCATATTGATAGGATATTTTCATGGATGAATCTCAATTGTTGATTTCCAAAACAATGCTATGGTACATGCATTGCGATTTGACATGACAATTGATATAAATTGTGATTATGATTGTTGTGGTAGGAAGAACCGGTGAAACGTCACATGATACAAATGCCACCGGCCACCCTCTACGAGGACAAGCGAAGAAAAGGTCTGATAAAAAGACTGGTCAAAGGACCTCATGAGTCCCAAAGAAGCATAAAATGATGGGGTAACATTCGAAGGTTTCTAGTAGCCATACATGTATAAATTTTTATCATGCTTATGTAGCATGCGATTTGATAGGAATTGGGTAAGGATTCATCTCGGCATGCCTTAATCTTTAATATATAGTTATAATTTTAATTTGAATCATACCATCGATAATCTAAGTAGTATGGTTCAAGAATGAAACCTAAATGATAATGGAAATGTAAATTCTATGGGGAAAATATGAGTTGGAATCTTTTCCATAAATTCATGAAAAGATTATGTCATGTTTTCATTGATTTACTTGGATGATGAAAGAATAATTGTGCATATAAGTGGCACATATGATTGTTAGCCTACAGTTTACCTTTTACCAATTTAAGTCTAAATTGTCACCTATATTTGTATTATTCACTTAGGATGTATTAGTGTCCCTCAAGGATGACTCAATGAGTTAGTTACATTTGTCTATCACTGCACATCTTTAGGATCTTAGAGCAAATCTCATGAGGTGGCATCACCTAATACCATAAATATGTAAATACTGGGAGCAGCCGGGCATAAAGGCCATTGCGCTCCTTCCTTCCGGGCCATGTTGTTGTTCCTTGTCTCTTAATCATGGTGTTTAATTCTTCAATGATAAGTGTACAAGAAGATGTAATGCATAAGAGAGAATAGGCATGTGATTTCACAAAAGGAGACCTTATAATAATTCCAAAAGAGTTGTAAAATGGTAAAGAGAGAAGCTGGTAGCCAGCTTTTGAATGTTGGTGTCGGTATTACCAATAGAGAAATGGAATGCTTAAATGAATTCATGTGAAATTTTAATTTTATGTTATATTGTGATGATTTTGAGGTATTGATCAACTCAAGGAAGGAGACATATTTATGTTGTAACAATGAATGTTGATAAAGTAACCATGGAGTGAGAGGTTGTCCGAGTTTCCACTCACAATAATGGGATGCCTAACATAGAAATGTAGTATTCAAAAGGCAGTGCAAGGAGGCATTGTGTAAATGTGCCATGGGCATTGACACATTGTCTATGCATATTTAATTTCATACCGAAAATATTGGTATGCGGAAATAATGCATGTGTGTAATAAATATAAGTGATTAATTGTTGAATTGTACAATTTAAAAATCACTTAGTGAGCCATTATAAATGTAAAATGAAGGTATAATATGTATGAGATATTAACAATATGTTTGGTTGTGTGAAGATTGAGAAATTCCAGGAATATGGTCTTGGATATGGGTAACAATGTATGTCCATAAGGAAGGTCGACGACTGCTGCTAAAAAACCAAAAATGTTATGAAAAGGAAGCTCATATTGGTGGAACTCATAGTTCTTATATGGAACAAAATATAAATATTGATAAGTGGAACTTAATGTTCCTGGAGGGAATATTTAAAATATTTTCATGATTAAATTGAAAGTGAAGATATATCACGATATTATGCATGTGATATAGAAGGCAGGATAAATCTATCCCTAAGGGACATATGATGGATACCGAAATCGATGAACATAGGAAAGAGACTACCATTGCGAGATTACGGAAACCCTCTAATATTCCATGCTTACATGTGATACTACTATGATATGTTAGAGAAAGATAGAGGGATTGCTCCAATGTAAGGCTCTACAAATATTTACAGTAATTTCCATTCTGCTAGGAAGCCCTATGCAAGATGGATCACCCGAGGAATCGGTGGCAACAGAAGGTAATGCTCGGACTGGAAGGTGAGTCATTGTAAGTAAAACAACGAGCTGAGCTCTAATGTGGCATCCATATGGATGCAAACCCATAATGTAATGTGATAAGTATTGTAAAGGCCGATAAATATATGTTTTTCCATATTATGGACAATAAGAAGAAATTTATGCATTGATTTGGTATAATAATGCATGTTGTTTGGAAATTGTTGTAGGCATGCTGATGAAATGATAGAGGTTCGTAAATGAACCAGGATGTAAAGAAATAATACTTGTTAAGGAAAATGAAGGATGAAGACATGGAAAGGATCACCGAGGAGCCTAAGAACATCGAGGGCTTGTTCTATTAAGGGGAGAACGTAACAACTTTACTTTTAATCCCCGATTAAATTGTAATTAATTATGACTAGTAATGATGTTATCTCATTATAGAGATATTGTTACCATGTTAAGGTAATATGAACAATGTAAATTGTAATATTGTGTAATAAAGAAGACCTACAATTGAATGAATGGTGAAGCACTAGCATTGGCCATGATACCATGAGAGGAATTTCAGTGAGGGGCCCCGGAGGGGATTACTTCCTTCCTGTAGCCTGATTTTCCAAAGTTGATTTGAAGAAATTTTCCTTTGAAAATCTACTTCTCAAAAATCAGTTAATGAAGGGGAGGTTGGTAGTTGATGAGCCAACCACTGCAATAAAGATGTATGAGAGAGAAGGCTTGAAAACTGAATACTATCATCCCAGGAAAAACATGTACCATCCTTAACCCCACAAGCCTTTCTAACAAAATAAAGGAGGAGGATAGATCCAGAACCTTCTATGGGATGGAAAGAAGAAAACAAATAGGTGCATTCAAGAGAAGGATGAACAAAGATTAATGAGAGTTGTGGAAGAACCCACATGTGGAGAATACATACATGAGTTTTAGAGAAAATTTATTACATGACTGGTTAGAGAAACCCAAAAACCTGAACTAAGATAAGAGAGCCACGAGATTGATGCTAGGATGACATTTGATAAACCTCAAATGTTAGGGGTGTAAGGGTTTTAAACTAGTGGTTGTGTGAAGGAGAGTGACCTTAACTTTTCTAAATTTATCTGAGAGTCTGAGAGGATTCCCCGTGGTATCATGGATTGGATTGGGGGTGGCCAGAATGTATAAATTTAGTGCATTTGATACTATGGTTAGGTGGGAAAGTGCTCACCCTCAGTCAATTGCCTGACCAATAACTTTGTGAACAGATAAGTGTATATGTTTGTGTACATGCTTGTTCAAACTGTAAGGATTAGTATGTTTGCATAATCTATGGAACTGTATGTTTCATGTGCATGTGTATGCTTATTTGGTTTGGCCAACATATTCTAAAAACATAAGTCTTACTTAGACCTTTTCTGCATAAATCTAAAATGTATGAAATGAAATAAAATGTTTCTTCAATTCATATTGTATGGATTGAATGAAAGAAAATGAATAAGATTTGGCCCGGAGCACTTAATCAGAGGGTTGATAAATACTCTTGTTTGTTTATGTTGTTCTTAATACATATGTAGACAACCAGTAATCCACTGCTTAAAATCCTGAGAATTTATGTAAGACTTAAAGGAAGTATGATCACTAGTTGAGAGAGAATGAAATGAACACAAGGGAGTGTTAAACTCCTTTGATCCCTAGTTTTTCTATTTGGGGTCATATATGAATTATGCCTTTATTGGATAGGGTAAGCCCCCTCATTGATATTTCTTGAATTTCTTGAGCGATAGACCCATAGGCTTGAATTTGAAAAAGTTATAGTATCATTTCCCTAGAGTATTACCTTACTTAAGATGTCTGAATGCTTTCGGGCCAAGAACTTGTGAATCTTGTGAAGCCAGGTGAAATCTCCAATTGACTAAGTAAAGGGAGAAAGAGGGTTTTGCTATTGTCCTTGCGCAAGAAGCGGTTCAAACCTCTAGTTGAAGCTGGGAGGGTAGAGTATCGAATATGGTATCTAGCCCCTTTTTACAAGAATTATAACACGGGACAAAATGTATCCTAGATATCTGAATGTGTAGCATTGGGGATATCCAGAGATTCGAGCATCCAACCTTTAATATAAAATGGTCGTTAGCGAAATATCGAATACCCATATGGTCATTATTCCACCAATGGAGTTCCATGACTTAAATTACCTATTATCGAGCATGGAGAGACATATCTAGAGGACATGACATTTGTTTCTTTGAAGACTTGTCACCTAATGTTTTCCTCGGATCCTTAGATGGAAAGGGTTCCAAGGAAAGGTTCTGAACCTACCTCTTTGCAAGGTTATGAACCATAGGAAGTCTAGGGCATGTCTGGATGACATCAACAATAACATGGCAGGTCAGGTGGCAGTTGAAATGTCATGGAGGGTGACACGTGTCAACCTCATATTGTTGTGGTTCAAGAGTGGGCCCGTTAATTGGGTGTGAAGCCTTTGTATGACATCCTTAATATACGATGTTGGATCTGGATATTATTAGATCTCATCCATTCGATCCCTATTGAGAGTGGATATCTAGACATATGGATATCCATAAATTTTCATAATGTACTTTTTGGAAAATATTGGAACCTTGGATGCCGAATGGTTCAAGGTTCTGGAGTACAGATCCATTTTTAGGGTGACTCGTTGATTTTAGGGGTCCATGTGGTGAAGACCACACATTATGCCGTGAATGGAACCCATTGTCGTTGTGTGTTTCTGGGTTGGGGTTAATCCTATCCAATGGATCATGGGATTGTCAGATATTAGTTGCATGTATTCCCTGTCAATTGTAGGACCCATATTCCATTATCCATTTTAGATTTTATCGACCATTTTGGATCTAGAAATCTAGATCTGACTTTTCTAATAAATCGAGTTTCAAGAAATCACAGATCCTAGATTTTCGGATGGGTTAAGATTCCGAGGGAAGGGTTATACCTAATATTCCATGGTGATCTATAGAGGCCAGATATCTATATATCCTACATCCAAAATATTGTTAGTGATAACTGTTTGGGGGAGTCTGGATCATCAGATCCCCATATGTGAAGAGTTCCACCTCTTGACTTATGAGATAAACCCGCTGGGCATTGATTGAGATATTCCATGTAAGGATTGTGTTTCCCAAAATATCAATGTATGACCTATGCCACATTATATGGTATGGGTGAGGAGGGCCCATGTGGGTTCCACATGGATGTGAGGTGGATTTTGGGTGAGAAAATATTGAGAAATTTAAGAGGCTATAACATTCAATCCAAAAATCAGACTTGAGCATAATTACAGTCATTGGAAAGTTGTGGATGAAAAGAAGTGACTTATGAGATCAAATTTTGATTTAGAGGTGTGGATAAGAAAAGTGGTTTGAGGAAATAATGAGAAATTTTGTACATCCCACTAGCCTAATGAGGGTTAGGGGTTAGTGTGTTACACCTGTTCAGCCATGATAGCCATATATGAGGGAGTCGTGTCCCTCCCCCCTACTCATCACTACTGCGTAGGCTAAAAAAAAAACCTAAGGACGCTTTAGGGTTTAGAGTCTCGAGCCAAAGATCACATTTTTTTTCATCTATGCTTCCTTGATCAACTAAACTGGGTATTAGTTCTCATTGTCATCTTGATATTTTCTCCAATATTTATTACCATTCCTATTCTTGCATGCAAAATATTTGGATAAATTGAGTGTGATGTCCAATTTTTTTTTTAAAATGAGATATGCCTATGTAAAAAAGAGACAAGTATACAAAAAACATTCCTTGAAATATGCATGCATAATCCATCTTCCCAACTATTTCTCTTAACCTAATCCATTATTACATTAAAATATATTAATGAGCATTCAATGAAATACTATTTATTTATATTTACATGCATTTAATAGTATGCTACGCGTTTTTCTGTTTGATATATAAATAATGTGTTGTTTCTGGTGAGGGAACAATGCCAAGAAACCCTATGAGGCTCAAGTAAATCCTCCTCGCTTTATGCCTCAATATGGATCTTGGATCAGAGGAGGGGGAACCTCTAAATCATTAAAAATATATGTTTTCGTGAGTTTCAAAACGACATTTTCATATAAACTTTAATGCCAGATTTAAATGATTAATAATATGAGAAATGATAGAGAATTAATGACAATCAGAGTAAACAAATAACTCATAATAAAATGTTAGATCATGGCCTTTCCATTTGGAAGATTAATCCAACATGTAGATACATAAAAATATTGAACAAAAGATACAAAAGAAAAGCCTCAAATGCTAGCAGAAATGACATGGTATTCCTTGGCACCGAGGAAAACATAATATTAGAAATAAATAAAGAAGATGGTGGTATTTAGTATTTTTGATAAGAGAGAAATCACATTGGATGTTTATATGAAACCAAGATAATTCATGAGAACATATTGGTAATCTTCACCCAAACCCAACAACTTAGTAATAATCGTAAGACTTTGAATAATATGATTTCTAAGCAAAGCGATCTTTATCACAAACAGGCAATATTTAATATTGAACTCCATCAGAATGTTGGAAAAATTGGCTTAGGTTGATGGACAATTATTATGAGTTGGTTATTGTCACTGATGTCAACCCTTAGAGAGTGATATTATATATTGATGTGAACCCTATAGATTGAAGTCAACCCTTCAGGAAGTTCAGTATATAATTCAAGTAGCCCCAAGAATATGGTTAAGGGACTCAATTTTGTTTGATGTATATGGCTATGAAGATCAACAACATTATTTGGTGTAATACTATTCTAGTTTGTTTGATGTATAATGGTATGAATATCAACATATTTGCAGGTGTGTAAGACTATTCTAGATGGATAGTACATAGCATGCCATTTTCGATGATAAGTGGAACACTACATAACCCCCTCATAGTTAGATATTTATGCCCTTGTGAACTGGAGAACCCTCTTTTGTTATCTAGAAGCCCCTAGAAGGTCAAGGAAGTCAAATTATTCTAGAAAATCCTAGAGGCAGTTGGACTAGTCAAAGTGGGTGAAACTAGAGTTAATTCATGGTTTAAGTTGTTACAATAAGAAAATAATTAAAATAAAAATAGTTGCAACTAGAAGTGGAGATTTTACCATTTGTGGATAAAGTGGTTATATGTGGACAAGGGTTATAAGTGGTTATCCCTAAAAAGAAGGAAGCTGGGTTGGTTGTTAGTAGGTAACCCCTAGAGGAAGCTAATACTTGGAGAGTATAAATGAGAGACAAGGCTCTCTCATTAGCACTTATTGATACTACTGAATACTCCATTACTGTGTAAGGTTTATTGCAGGTAGTCACTGATACATCTAAAGTTACACAAGTCCGAGGCTACAAGAAGGCTGACAACGAAAAGTTTAAAATCGTAGAAAATGATGAAAACCCTATTTTTAGGTGTACACAAATGCAATGTAGAAGGGTGCATACATACATGGACATATGCTAACATGTAACGCACATTTGGGAAAATCCATGAAATCTTGAGTCATCAAGGTACCATATTCTTAGATTCTGAAAGCAAGTTACCAGGAAGGTCTATAGTGAGAAGGTACAACCGATCTATCTACAAATTCAAAAGGCATGTCATATTCTCATGTGTAGTTGGATATTGTCGCCTCCATGAGATATAGTATGGGGGTTTAAGGATGTTCCCTAGAGAGGTTTTTTGGTTGTATGACACTTATGGTATGTAGATAGATCTATAAAAATACAACATTGGTATGTTGGTATTACTCATTGGTTAATCTTGTTGGTTCAAGTGTTGAGATGTAGTTTGTAATTATTTTTTAAATGTATTGAGGGTTTTGGTTGTGAAGTGGTTGTGGAGTTTTTCTGTGTGTTGTGAGGCTGCATATTTTTTTATTAAGGTTGGTTGTCATTGGATGTCAACCCTTGAAGAAAGCCCTTCTGTAACACAAAGCAGGTCTTGGTAATGGACCCAAGATTGTTTGATGTAAATGCCAGTTCCAATCTAGTGATGTAAATTAGAGTACAAATGATTGTCAATCCCATGTTTGTACGTTGATACTAAGAGGGGGTGTGAATCAAGACAAGTACAATTTAAAACCTTTTCAACTTATACTTAAACCATTCAATTATATCCAATGATAATGAACAATAGTATAAGAGTTGCACCAATACACCACAATACACCATGCACAATATATATGAGAAATAATCAATAGTTTTGTTCAAGGAAGTAATGACTTCCTAAAGGTAGCTACAGCTTCCAAATGTAAGGGAAGGATAAACTCCAAGAGGAAGATAAAATCCTCCAATATCAAGAGATATTTGAACTTCTATCCTTTCCCCTTCCTTCCACCTAAGTAAGAATATATGAGAGATAATAAAACTTTACATTAAATCATCACCATCAACCAATCATCACATGAACCCGATAATGCTTTCTCTCTGAGACTTCTCTCACTTCTACAATTATTCAATTTGAGTAATTTGATCCTGTAGATAATGTTACTCAATGTATTCTATGAAACTCTCTAATTTTCACTCCTTGAATCCCTCCCAAAAAAGAGGTTATAGAAAGAATGGTAGACTTTATTCAATTCTCTCAGCCAACTGCTCAGACCCAACTTGTATAGCATGCCCCATCAATATTTAACATCTGATTCTGAAACTCATACAAAATAAAATGAAGTCCGTACTCTTTCCAATGGAAGGGTTCCCACTACATTTGGAGTCTCAGATGGAAAATTTATGACCTGCTTACCTGTAACACCCATTTATTGACTAGTTTCTGCAAGGACTGGTCAGCAAAACTCCTTATTCCATGTGAGTGTATCTCCATAATTATAGCAATCAAGCTGGAATTCTTTACCAGAGGTACCTTGATATGTATTATCAATACCATAATGATTTCACCATATGAATTGTTATAGAAAAAAAGTTATAGCAAAATGGTAAGATGACCTCAAAATAACATGCCTTAGAAAGCAACATCACTAAAAGATCATCCCTCCCTTGAAATCTGGCCCTCTTTTCTTCTTATTTCCTTTGAAATCTGACTTGTATCAAAATGAATGTATAATGATATTTATTTTATACCATTTATGTCACTTCTAACATTAGAAATGACCTACACTTTCTCTTTATTTTGTAATTATTTTCTTTTAATTATTTTCGTGGCCTACATGTACTTCCTTTTCAATTCACTTTGTCATCTTCAAAAAATTCATTTCTCCTCAACCATGAGGATCCATGTGATGTGCCACATACCACCGGAAATACATGATGTATGGCTATCCATCATGGGTGTTGTATATGCATGTGCATTTTTCTTTCATGTCCAAATACCTTTATCAATCTTATGGGTTCAAAAATCCATGACTAGGGTTGGATACCAATGACAACAATCAATCTTCCAACAATACCCCCTTTGTCATTGATGGAAACATCTATGTTTCCCCTATCATCATGATCCCACTTCATCTCCCTGACATCAATGGCAAAAGGGTATGGATTCTCCTCCTGAAGTTTAATGGAAAAAGGTACCTTCTCTTGGGGCTGCTCCCCCAAACATGTAAGTGCACCCACAATACCCCATCCTTATTTTTGGTCTTTGGGACGCTTTCTTCCCTAGAATCCTTTTGTGTCGCTTCTATATTCTCTCTCTTCTACATGTCTAGGATGTGGTTATGTTGTTCGCTCTTCTTATCAGCTTGCAACCAATCTTCCCGAAGTTGCTTTTCTCTGGGATTTACATTTTCGAATCAAACGTAAGAGCGTGTCCTTGATCACACATTTTACTAACACCGAAAGTAGATTATGATTCAAGTCTTCAACCAATAGAACATTCTTTGCTTTGCATTTTTCTTCCAAGCTCTACTACACCTTTCTCTTCAAGTATTTTGCATGTGATGAGTCATCTCCAAATGCAACATTACCACCCTTTCTCTTCAAGTTGATGAATTTGTATTGATCCCCAATCATGTGTGTGTGAAGAACATCCACCTGCCTATGTACCATTCATCTTCTTCTTTACATTTTTAGCGGTCAATGCTATTCAAATCTCTTCACTGCTTTGGAATCTCTTCCATACCATGGTTGGTATAGGCACATTCATTCCTCCATATATCTCCCAATCCGTATTTTGTGACTAAGATAATTGTGCATTTGTAGCATACATTTTTGTGGTCCATCAATCCAAAGAATTTTCCATAACTTCGACAATCCATTATTTCCATATCTTTGTTTACACCATTCATGTTTCTTGCGATTTGTTCCTTTCATTGATTCCGCACTAATTACCTTATGTCCAAAATTTTTGTAAGTATAACAATGACCAAGAAAGAAATTTTGATACCTTGGAGTAAGGTGGGCTTCTTTGTGATGTGTAGTCCATCCTGGTTCATGATCTATTCTTCAGAAGTTTCTCTCATACTCCACTTGAGCTTCTTTGATTTCTCAAGGTAGGAGGTGCATTCTTGGATATTCATCTCTTTTGTAATCATTCCTTCTTCGTATCCCGTCCACTTCTATCAACTGTCTGGGTAGCTCTTTCTTCAACTTTCTTGCTGGTATTTTCATCTTATTTGTATGAAGTTTCACCCATGCATCCAAGATGTGTTAAGTCTTTCAAAATTCTGAGAGTTTCTTAAGATCTTCCTCAATGAGACAACTCTTGTTCAGTTTCACACCTCTTTCTTTCATCATTTGACCTTCTTTACTGCCATTATTCTTGCTTCTTCAAGTAGAGTTTTCTTGGGCAAAATGGTTTCCTTCTCTCTCAACAAAGTCTCTAATTGTTTCTTTAATCTTACAACCATATTTCACAACTAACCAATTCACTTTAGTTTCTGTCTCTTGAGCTTGCTATTTTCAACTTCAACATGCTTCAATTTTTAAGATTCTCATCTTCATCGTATCAATTTTTCTTTATGATTTTCTTCTCTCTTCTCTCATTGACTTTTCTCTTCTTTAGTGTCACTTTTCAATCCTTGGTTAGACATTCAAATTCAACGGACCTACTTCTTCACAATTGTTTCATGGTCCACCTCTATTTTCTTCTTTGAAATATATGAGATGTTGTAATCTCTTCAAATTCTTCTTCTTCCTCGCTTCTTCCTATGCGATCAAAAGTTCTTGTAGATTGTCCCAAAAATATTTTGTTGATCCACATGATCCCACCTTGAATTTTACCGAATCTGTCAATCCATCCAGATGGTACTCCATTGCCGCTTGTTGTTCCTTTTACTCTTTCCTGAAAGGTGCCTTTGGTTTCTTCTCAAGCATTATATCCCTAAGCAACTGAGATCCAAACATCTTCTCCAAGAGCTTTCTAAGTAAGTTTCCATTTTATTTTTTCCAAGATTCAAAATTGTTTCCACCAAATGGAAGAATCCCATTTGGAATGTTTCCTTCCATTTCGTGATAGGATCTCTTCCGGTTAAATCAGACCAAGGTAACCCACTGATACCAATTGTTGATACGGAAAGGGGGGTGAATCAATAAAAAGTACAATTTAAAACCTTTTTAACTTATACTTAAAACCATTCAATTATATCCAATGAGCAAATGAACAATAGTATAAGAGTTACACCAATACACCACAATACACCATGCACAATATATGAGAAATAATCAATAGTTTTTGTTCATGGGAAGTAATGACTTCCAAAGGTAGCTACAACTTCCAAAATGTAGTGAGGGATAAACCTCCAAGAGGAAGATGCAAACCTCCAATATCAAGAGAGATATTTGAACTCTATCCTTTCTCCCCTTCCTCCGCCTAAGAATATATGAGAGATAATAAAACTTTACATTAAATCATCACCATCAACCAATCATCACATAGAACCCATAATGTTTCTCCTCAGGACATTCTTCAATTTAAATTATTTAATTTTGGAGTAAGTACTCTGATCTTGTAGATACTCTTACTCAATGTATTCTCCTGAACCTCTAATTTTCACTTCTTGAATCCTCCCCAAAAGAGGCTATAGAAAGAATGGTAGACTTTATTTGACTCGGGTCCTTTAAGACCCAACTTGTAAAGCATGCCCTTTGGATCAGATTAACATCCTATTTCCTAAACTCTCACACAAGAAACTGAGAACTAATCTTCCAATGGAAGGTCCCACTCCATTTTGAGTCCTGTATGAAAAAGTTATGACTTTTTTACCTATAACACCCTGCTTATTGACTAGTTTCAGGATCGGTCACAAACCCTATATTCCATGCAGTGTATCTCCATAATTATAGTGAATAAAGAGTTGAAATTTTTACCAAAGGTACCTTGATATGTATTCTCAATAACGTAGCGATTTCACCATCACTAAACTGTTCTATAAAAGTTATAGCAAAATGGTAAGATGACCAAAATAACATGTCTTAGAACACATCACCAAAAGACTTCATCCTCCCTTGAACCGGTTATCTTTTTAATTCTTCTCTTCCTCTTAAATTAGACTTGTTCATAAAATGAATGTATAATGATATTTTATTTATACCATTTATGTCACTTCCTTAAATAGGCCGACCTGACACTTTCTTTATTTTGTAATTATTTCTTTAATCAGTTTTCATGGCCTACATGTTCTTCCCTTTTCAATTCACTTTGTCATTTTCAAAAATCTCTCCTCAACCCATGAGGATTTATGTGGCATACCACATACCACCGAAAACAACATGGATGTATACCATCCATTCATGGGTTTTGTATATGCATGCATTTTCCTCTCATGTCCAAATACCTTTATCACCCTATGGGTCCAAAACCCATGACTAAGGTTGACATCAATGACAACAATCAATCTTCCAACATGTAAGACTTAGAGGCACATCCAAAAAATATGGATTCGTGATGATTTTATCTTTAATGGAGATATAAACCAAAACTTATTCTAAGAGTTGAATATGGAGGAGATGCTAAGTTTCTGTTCAGAAGTCCCATTCATAGATCTCATAACAATAATCAACAATTGTTTTTCTAAAGAGTATCAACAAGAAGCATTCAAGAGGATGTTCAAACTAGTTCTAAGATTTATCAAATGATAGAAGGAAAAAACTCTTATTCAATAGATGCATTCATTGTCTTCTTTCATTTATTCATTAGCAACTATCATCAAACTAAATCAAAAGTACTGCTGCAAATAACCCAAAAGTATTCATGACTATCTTTAATGCTTGAAGGCAACTACAAATCTGAATTCCTACCAAGAAATCATTCACACATGAGTAAGGATTTGAAAATTAAGCATATGAATTAGCTATGGAATTCATCTAAATAAATCAAGATGAATAAAACTCATCTACAGGAAGATCCGATCTAAAACATGTATCAAGATTACTTGAAAAGAACATAAAAGAAGAGTGTACTAGTTTGGCAAAGGCGGCCCTCCACCAGCCTCTAATCGGCAATACATTTGAGTTGTCTCAGCTAAGAAAAGAGCTCCAGTAAAACTCATACCATCATATCGCTAGCATTCACATGAACAAAACACAGAGTTGATCTCAAGAGTGCAAATTCCAAAAAGTTTCCTTCATTCACATCAAGGTTGTCATACTAGTCTATGCTTAAGAGTATTTATACAAGAGTTTCAAAACTAAAATGCTAATAAGTCTTCTAATATTATGATCAGATCCATAATATATCCTAGGGAGGTCGAATGCCTCCTTCATATCCACAATATATGGCCAAATCCCACGAAATCCAAAACTGCCCAAGATTGCTAAAATGTGGTATTTTCTCTCACTTAAGTGGCCCCGCTTTGACCAAGATTGAACTTAACATCCTGAAGGCTCGTGAGCATAAAAATATGATAGCTCATTACCAATCTTATATCAAGGCGAACACCCACTCAAGTCTTATATTTCAGCCTGTGTGTCCCTAAGCACGGCTATGAGCAATTACTGGATTTAGTCAAATCCTATAATTTTGATAAATTTTCACTCTTAATGCCAAAATTGAAAAACTCAATTCTTAAGCTAAAGAATGATAAATATCCCTTGCATAAGCTGTTTCATGGAAAATAAGGAATGAAATGAAGGAAAATGGATGGATATAGAGGTAAAAGTGTGGTTTATAGAGCAAAAGGAAGCATAAAAATGTAATCAACAAGAATATGCACTATTATTCTGTCATGGTTGATAAGAAGTAAGATAGATGAACTCCAGTGGTCCCCATGGTGAAATCCCTCATGGGAAGACTCTCATGGAGGATAACCCATGCTTAATTGTGGAATAATGATGAAGGATAATGAATTTTTCAAGTTTAAACTATCCTATATGCATAGTGCCTGTCATTCCATTTCCAATGGTATGTGGGTCCTGCCATAACTCCCTCATGGTTAGAGAGAGTTATGACCATATGAAGTTGGAGTACCCTCAGAGTCTTATAGAAGCCCCAAGAGTCAAAGTGTCTTGCAAAATAAATAATTTTAAAATGGAGAAGCCCTAAAATAAGGAAAGTGTGGCAATACATCAAGATATAAATAAGAGGCAAAGCTCACTCATTAAGAACACACTTGTACATATTGTATATCTATTTTCTTGTGTAAATCTTCTTGCAAATACTTGTAGATAATCTGAAGTGGAGAACATCTGAGGTAGCACGAAGGGTTGACAGTGAAATTATCGAATTCACAGAAAACCCTATTTTATTAGGAGTACATGGGCTGTCTGTGTATAGGGTGAGTACACATACGCAGGTTGGATGTGTATAGGGTGCGTATGCATGTGGGATGGCTATGTATAGGGTGCATACACGTACACGGGCTGTCTGTGTATAGGGTGAGTACGTATGTAGACTGGCTATGTATAGTGTGAGTACATGTTGATAAAGCCATGAAACTTGAGAAGATGAAGGTGCAAAGGTTCTAGATTATGAGATCAAGATCCCAGGAAGGTATAGAGTGCTCAGATACATCAGATCCATCCATTGGTTCAAAAGGTATGTCTTATTTCTATGAATAGTTGGATTTTGATGTATGCATGAGGAATGTCAATGGGGATTTGAGGATTCTCCCTAGAGAGACTAGTGGCTACATGGGATCTTCTGTATAAGTCAGATCTACAAAAATACAGTGATGGTATATTTATCATTGATACTTCTTTTTGAGGCACATTTTGTATTTCTTGGCATATGGCTAAGAGTTTTATGGTACATGGTTGAGATCTTGTATTTATTGATTTATTGAGAAGTTGAATATCATAAAGGGGTTGATGGCTAAGATCATGTGAGGGATATTATACTTGTTCATGATTACACATACCTATATGGAACATGACTAGAGAGAGACATACTTTCCTTGAGTAGAGGTTATGTATAAGGATGTATGCACAGGGTACAGTTACAGTCTGGATACAGTGACAGGTTACAGATCTATGTGAAAGAAGTTACAGAGGGTCAGAAGTTTTCAAGTGAAAGGAAATCCTAGTTTCATAAGGCATACACAGGCTGCATAACAGATAGGGCACGTACATATGTGGGCTTCATAACAGATAGGGTGAATACATATGCGAGATGCATCACTACATGTAGTGTATCTATTGTAATTTTGTAGATACATGTTTAGTTCAGGTACAATTTGATTACAGGGAAGTTGTACAGATTGGATATAGGTCAGTTGTATAGGTTGATAAAGTTGTATGGCAGTATATCTCACAGTGACAGGTTGATAGTGGTTCCATCATTCTACTTATACTTCAGGGTGGTCGGACGGTGCAAGGATAGGTGGTTGTAGCCACCTTCCGGTTGTAGTCGGAGAACATAGGGGGTTGTAGCCTCCTTCTAGTTGTAGCCAGAGAATTGGGGAGTTGGAGCTTCCATCATGTTGTAGCCTGAGAAACTAGGGGGTTGGAGCCTCCTTCCAGTTGCAGCTGGAAAACAAAGGAAGTTGGTGCTTCCAATGAATGTAATTCTTCAAGACATATAAGAAAAAGCA
>SNQJ01S0155085.1:5765-16236 GCA_010110895.2 Picea sitchensis
GTTAAAGCACACAAGGTTTTTATGAAAAGGGAGATTGGATTAGACTTATGGATTAGAGGGTAACCTCCTAAATCCCTTGATACCATTATGAAACACAAAACATTCATGAAGAGGGAGAAGGATATAGAATCTTTATCTCCCATCCACAGACATGTTGTACATTCAGGTCTATAGTATTTTAGAGAGATGAAAGAAGAAGACATTTAAGATGTCAAACTAAGATGGGATGTCTCCTCAAATGCAGTCAAGAACAAGGAACCGTTTTGTTTCAGAAATTTTCATGCATCCACCTTCAGGTTGGAGAGGTATTCCAAAATGATCCTGGATGTAGGGCCTACCTAGATTGGATGTAGGTATAGTCCTCCCATCATTTGGTACCCTCTAGAGGGTTATCAGAGTAATTATGAAATTCGTAATAAGGAGGAAGATGATTCTTTTGAAGAGCTTAAAGGTAATAATGGGTTCAGGAGGACTAGAGAAAAGACCTCTCCTCCCTTCAACATCACTGCTTTACATGTAAACTCTCTGATTGCATGAGGACATGCAAAAAAGTAAGATGGGGGTATGTTGAGTTGAGGAAAAGGTACAAATATCCTCCTTATGACCATCGTTTATGATATATTCTTGATTGACTTTTCTATTAATTAGAAGCAATTAGGAAAGAAAATTATTAAAAAGTCTTTTAGAAATATTATTGAATGATATTAGATATTTTCTGAATTTTGGTTTGAATTGCTGTGATTTTATGCAGAAAATGGACAATTGTTGTTACCTCAAGACAATTAAAGAGATCCTAAAGATACATAAGCTATTAAAGATCGAAGGAATCAGGCATAAATCATTTTAGAGGAAGATTGATTCTTTGTTTTGTAATCTTCATAAATAGTAAAAGAAATCCTGAGGATCTCTCGATCCTTAGGGTAGCTTAATTTACTTATTTCATTGTAATATATAGAGAATGGTGAACAATAGAGAGATATCCAAAAAATTAAATCAAACATTCAGATCTCTGAATTGTTCTGTACAACAGTCCGTTGTAAATGATTTACCAGTTATGGATTTGATGAAATCCTTGAGCATTTTGATCATCTTTGCGTACTACATTTTTCGTAGTAGTACCTTCTGAAGACCATGGGCCCTATCGGAAGGAGTTATTGTCTCATCTGTAATCATATCAATTCTATTTCAGTTATGTGATTTAACTTTCCTTGCAACAGTTAAGGTACATTCATGAGTGTGTGGATTCTTTTATGAATTAGTTATGTTGTTCATTTATAGAGGATAGATGTTTCATTTAAATATTATCGATTGTTGTTCCATTTCCAATTGTTGTTAGTTTATCTCTTGTGGATTCCTTTAATTTTTTCATATGTTGTCCCTTTTATAAAATTCACATTTGATGTTCCTTTCGTTAAAATCGAATTTGTTGTTCCTTCTTAAATATACAGTAGATCGATGTTATTTCCAGTAGATTAAATAATCATTGAGAGATTGATTCATTAAGTGTTTTTGCAGATTAGATTCATGTTTCTTAGATTAATGAATTCATGGTGTGTTAATGATCAGATTACAATTCTGTTGAGCGAGTTATCAATTTCAGAGTTTCAATGAATGAATAAGAACTTGATTATTGCAGTAGTTTAGATCGATTTAGATTTAATTTAGTTAAATTATCTATGCGATTTAAACCTCTACGACTATCTTCATAGACTTTGTTGATATTCTTGAAAGAAAAGACGAATCCTCAGTTGATAAATTAATGTCAGACTAGGGATTCTTTTTAGGACATCCTGTTGGCAGCCACACATGATTTTTGATACTTAACATGATCGAAAGAGATTACACCTTTCTATAGCTTCCATCACCTCTGATTTGTAAATATGTTTTTTTGAGTTTCGAAGTGATTATTGGATTAAAGATGACCTTATTGAATATTTATCATTTGCATTTTCGTTTGTTTTAGTTTTAATTCATGATTGTAAGCATGAATTCAAACATAAAAACTTGGATCATTTTCATAATTGTTTGCCATAGAAATATCATTTTAAAATCCACCCATATGTGATTAAAATTCAAATCTTGTGAAATGGCCGATTAGTCCATTATCGAATTTTTATTTTATTATGGTTGTTATGAAATCAATGGTTTGATAGTTCATTGTTGAAATTTTTTTATGCATGAAGAACCTTGGTTAATTTTTGATATTCTTCTCATGAGTATAAGTGTCATATCAACAGTCATGCAAATGAGTACAGGCATGATGTACTTTCATTTTCACCTTACCTTGTTGGCCCAAAAAATTAATGAAGTTATTCATTAAGTGCATAGGGTTTTCTATTGTGTAGGTTTTGGCACTCATCGGGAGAGATGGTTTGGAATTATATGAAAAATTTGGTTTTTGTTCTCCCTAACTCTCCTATCCGATTTATGATAGACCCCAGACTATGTTATTTTCATGCCTTCACTTTCCGCTCAAACCTGTTCTTGTTGCTTGTCCATTGGGAACCTAAAACTATCCCGAGTGATTTCTATTGCATCCTTGTCATAGTGATAATGGCACCCATAGTCCATATTGAGCCGAATGGATGCCAAGATTTACTATCTCATGATGACACTATTAATGATCTAAAGGCTCATGGGTGGGATGTATTCCTCAAGAAGTTTGAGGGCTATAATCTCCAGGTTTCCAAAGATTTTTCACAAACCTTTGACAACTTCAGAGCCAAGATTGGAGACATACAGTTGGAATTGACAGAGGATTTCATGAGCAAAGCAACAGGGCTCCAATCAAAAGGTGAGAGGTTGTTTAAAAATTCCAAAATAGAAGAGGTCCCGTGGAGTTTATTTATGGCCTCCTATAGAACCACTTGTTGTATAAAAGGTATTCCTATCGCTCTATTGAAACCTAGATGGCATAGTCTACTTTTAATTCTGAAGCAATTTGTTACATGTGAAGGTCGATATAGGCTGGTTTTTCTCTACCATATCTGTTTTCTTATGAGTTTCATAGGGTTTGAATTGGATATGCCCTTTTACCTATTGATGATTCTTTACAAAATATCCAAGTGTTACAAACGATAGGGTATCAATTTGAGTTTCTTTCACCACAGACTCATCAAACTCTTGTTGGTTTATCACCTGTCGAAGATAGGTGACAATTGGGAAACCTTTCTGATAAGGAATGGATTCACCTAGGCCGATACTACATCCACCTAGGCCGATACTACATCCAACCCTATTTTAATTGCAAACCCTAACTCGAAGAGGCCAGTGGTTGAAATCCAGTTTGTTAATTCAATTGATGGACCAAAATTTAGTGATGAAACCCCTCTAGATAAAGGATTACCATGTAGGTTTTCACCTGGAAGATCTCCAGAACAAGTGATTTTCGAATTAAAGGAAAACTATTCTCATATGCATGTGAATGATTCTAGTTTAAAAATTAATGTTAAATCTGTTGCCAAGAATCTTCGTAAAGGAAACAAACAACTGAGCACAGATTTAAGTTTCAGGAATAAGAATGTTGGTTGTTTTCTTTCTAGAAAACTAATAAACCTAATGGAAAATCATCTGATCTCAATCGATCCGATCGAGGTCGATGAACGGTGCTCAAATTGTGAGATAGAGGGTTTATGGGCTCGTGAAGACCCAAAAAATCAGTGTTCCAGGAGAGAGGTTATTGCCCATGTTAAACATTATGACTTCGTGACCAATTTTCCCCCATGCCTTAAGGGTAAAGAAGGATTTTTGGGTATCAGGAATGAACTGGAACAAACCATAGGTAATATTGAAGCACCCTTTATCGACTATGTCCCACACTGATATGTCATTGCCTCGGTACATTGTGATAGCTACCTCAACTGGGTAGAGCGTTACTATACAGATGTTCCGCTCCTGTAGGCTTGAATTAAAACCTTGACTTCTCAGAATGCTCTGTTGAAACAAGAGAGCCTTGATCTCAAGGTACATAAAGAGAGGGAGAATAAATAAATCAAGAGGGATGGAAATATAATCATTAAGAACATGACCAGTTTCAAAGGAATTATAAACTCCGAACTGTCAGATCCCTCTCTAGCTAATTTTTAATGGTAAAATGATTTTGTTTTCATTTCATTCAATTCTGTTATCAAAGTCAAAATAGGTATATTTGAATTTTTATTTCATTTTCCAAAAATAAGACTAGCTACAAAATCTATGATTTTGTATCTAGTCTCTTTCGAATAATAATTAGTAATTAGTAATTGTTTCTTTTTCTAATATATCAAATCAGTTTTTCTATTCTCAGGAAATGGAAGATTGTGTTGTTGATTTCTTGGAGAAAAAACTTTCAATGATGTGCTCAAATGTTCAGTAGTTTCTCCTTTTCTATGTTTTATCAAACTTTGGTTTAATTTTGAACAAACCAACTCATCCATGAGTGGTTAATATTTTCGCTATTTTTGTAGTATTATCCTTTTTTTTTGTATTCAACTCTAGCCTATGTGATATAAGCTTTTGAATCCTGAACTAGTTTAAATACTGTTTACTCTTAGTAACAGTGAGGTCTTTGATTTGGATGCATTATGGACATATAACTTTCAGGACTATATGGACAATCTTTTTCACTCTTTGGCTTTAGACCAGCGTGGATCTTTCCCATTAGGTTTTTCCTTTTATATTATGGAATGTTAATATGTTATACAACTTTATTCTTATCAGCATATGATATTTCATTTTATTCAGCACTTTAAATTATGTCTTTAATTTGTTGTTCATATATTACATCTATGATCATTATTTCATTTAAATATCATTGATTTATGCTTGATGTTAAGCGATGTATTAAATGAATACTTTATATTAAATTTCTGTTACTATAAGTGTTCGACATTACAAGATCACAGGATCTATATGTTTATTACTTTGTTCTATTATCTTTTCTCTGAAAAATACCTTTGAATTTACTCTGGGAATCTTAGCACAAGCCTGTTACAAGTTTTTCTCACAGGCAAGATAGTAAGGAGTTTGAATTGCGTAGAGACATAAACTCGGTAGTTGATTAATATTAGGTTAGTTTTACTTGTATTTTATTTTTGTTATTAGTTTATTTATTAATGAAATAGAAACAATTTAAATTGGCTTTACTGTTATCCTATTCTTGTTTCAAATTATGTCTTATTATTATGTGTGAATTCTTAGATTTTAAACAAAAAATATAAAATGTATGTGATTTCTTTATCTACTTCATAAACAATTTCAAAAAACAATGATTTTGCAAGACATCCACCAAAACTTGCAAATTGTAAATACCATGTTCATAATCACATGCTCATGTTTCTGTTTTAAACTTGTAAATAATTAAACTCATGTACATAGTATTGTAGTTTCTTTTATAATAGTTTTATTTCTTTTATTGTCCTAGGATTTTAGTCGACCAATGGAGCCATTAAACCCGTCAGGTCATTTCACTCCAAATGGCATGGGTTATTTAGACAACCCCGGTCTGAATTTGACCTTCCAGTTGACGATGTGTCATTTACTCACGTCAACAAATGGTGCTAGAAGGAGGGCCTGAATTTAATTGATGGCACATGGAGGTCACAAGACTCCTCCCCCACACACTCACTCTCCTATCGTAATGCGTAGTCGCTCAAACAATAATGTTACACTTGAAACAACAACTATTTCAATCAATAACCCTAATATTCCTGTTGAACCAGTCACACCAGTTCCTCAAGGGGCCGACATCCAAAAAATTGTTCATTAGTCACTCATAACAATGCATAGTGCCTTATCCCGTATCAGCTAACCTGGTAGGCCGCTTAATCAACCCCTTGATTTCTCAAATATCTGAGAACAACTTCAAGGCACTGGTCTACTCCAAAACCGTTTAGCTGGAAATACAACCAATCCTACTGAAACACTCACTCTTGGAGCAGGAGGACCCGATATTCCACCATCTCTACCTGATTCTTCTCCATCCTCTTTTAGGAGGAGAATCTTCAGACGAAGGTAGCTCTTCATCAGAACCATCTCAGCCTTCGACAACGCCAACTCCCATTGAAAACCAAACAAATCCTGCCAGAACTTGGCTTGATTAGGATGTCATGGTTGTACCCGGACCCCAATACCCATTACTGAAACATCTGGAGAAATGGTTGCCCAAATTTGACCCAGATTCAAAGTAATCCGCTAAAGATCACATCAAAAAAATTATGTTGGCCATTAGACTCCGAAGTGTTGAACACGAGGATGTAGTATGCATATTATTTCCTTATACGTTTGAGGGAAATGCCTCCACATGGTATTTTTCTCAGTAGCCCCAAACCATCGTCTCTTGGGATAAGTTTGAAACTTGTTTCTTGGAAAACTTCGGAGACGATAAATATCTAGAAGTCCTGGTTATGGAACTCTCCAGCTTAAAAATGAATCCTAAAGAAAAAGTGAAAGACTTTAACCAAATATTTTTTATGTTAAAGAACAAAATCCCCACAGATTTGATGCCTGCAAAAAGTCTAATTGTTGCATATTAAGCTAAAGCCTTGCAGAATAACATACCCATATGGGTCAAAAGGTATAAAAAGAACACGTTGTTATAAGCCTTTGAGGAGGTGATCCAAATTGAAAAGGATATATTAAACTTAAAAGACAATCTTAGTAATGAAGCTGAAACAACCTCATCTTCTAAGAAGAAAATAGAAATTCTCACTAGGCCACCTCAACTTAAGAATCAACAAGAAAAATTAGACTTAGAAAGCTTGCAGAAATCTTTCCAAAATTTTTCCAATCAATTCATTGACTTGAAGAGATCAGCCGAGGAGGCATCCACAAGAAAAGGAAGTTTTAAACCTCCTTTCAAAAAAAAAATTCCTCCTAACCGGCCAAACCCGACCACATAATGTCTAAATTTCGAAAGTTTACAGTATGCTTTGAAAACCATATTAGAAGAACATGATAATTCTTCTTCTATTCCTCCAGAAAATCTTGACGATACAGTTGAAGAGGAGGTACCAGAAGAGGAGGATTCATCTCCTCCTGTTTTTGGTCACTTGTCGGATAGTATTTTCCAAGCAAACTTTGAAACTGTCCACCCCTACAACACAAGAAGCAAAACACAAAAAAAAACCCCTTCTGAGGTGAATAAAAATATGTTTCTGAAACAGTCAAAACAAACTGAAATTAAACAAGCCTTGGAAGCCCCAGTTTTAGAATACGATTTAATTGAAGATCTGAAAAAAATGAGGGCTAATATTTATGTTTTTAAGATGCTGAAATTTCCCCTTATTTTGCAGAAAATGCTTCAAAGTATCGCTGAAAAAAGAAAAAAGAACAATCCTAGAAGAAACAAATTAGAGGAAATTGATTCAAATGCAACTAAAAATGTCCCAGCTAAAATGACATCTCAACTTATAGATAAAAGGGACTTAGAAGAAAAAACTGTAGCAAATGTAGATAAAACTTTTTTAGGGACAACAACTAAAAATCAACAGAATTTTGTTGTTAATGCTCGAAAAAATGTCTTGCCTTTTTTGTTAACCTTTGAAATTTTTGATCAGAATGTACATAATTGCATGGTCGATTCTGGTGCATCATCAAACGTGATGCCTCTATCTGTTTGCCAAAAAATTAATGCAGAAGTTAAACCTTCTGATCTTAAAATCATTCAGCTAGATCAAACTAACATTAAAGTTATTGGTGAGCTTAAGAATGTGGTTATTAGATTATCATACAATCCTAAGGTTCATCAGATAATTGATATTATCGTTCTGAATATACCTGAATTTCATGGTTTGTTTTTAAGCAGGGATTGGTCAGAGTAGTTGCACGGTTACTTTTCCACAAATTGGTCTCACTTATGGCTGTATGAAAATGGACAGCCCAAAAAATCAGCATAACAGAGAACACTATCTTAAGCATACCATAACTGATCTGAATGACAAAAATGAAACTATCATTAAATCTGCTAGTTCATTTGAAACGCAGGGAATGAATACCTTCTTTGGTAATTTCATGACCGAAGTCTCTCCCATCATTGATCTTGCGTAGCAATCTAAAGTTGTAACCTATACTCAGACATCATCTCTGCCAAGTATGCCAAGTACTTCCGATGACGCTCAGATATGGTCCTTATACTTTGACGGATCCAAATCCAAAGAAGGAGTAGGTGCTCGTTGTGTACTCATCAATCCCATAGGTAATAAGACTTTCATTGGTTTCCTGTTAGAGTTTGAATGTACCAATAACACGGTCAAATACAAATCACTTCTACGAGGACTCAGGAAGTCTGTGGATATGGACCTACGAAATTTGATAGTATTTGGTGGTTCGGAAATTGCAGTTAGGCAGGTAAGAAAAAGCATACATTTCTTATCACCACATCTAAAAAGATACCAGACAGAGGTATGGAGTTTAATACATAAATTTTCAGCATTCAACATAAATTCCATTCCTAGGTTGAGTAATTCAAAAGATGATTTATCGGTCAATGTTGCTTCTAAACTATTTCCCATTGAAGGTCTTTCCCCTAATGTGTTTTCAATTGAATTTTTGTTCAGACCGTCGATCCCAAATAACATTACAAATTGGAGAGTATTCGATGACAACAAACATATTATCAACTTCCTGCATATGGAAGATACTTTCCAAGGTGCGGTCATTGATGAAGGTACTCATGATGAGAACCTTTGAAACTTAACGGTAATATCAGATCCTATATCTCCTGAATCAACATCCGAGCTGGTAAAATCTATCCCTAGATCTTTCGTATGACTAGAGAAATTTTATGACTTGCATGATAAATTCAGAGGGAAAATAAATTGTAAAACTAAAAGTTCTTCTTTGATTTATGAAATGGTTAATTTAGGAACAAAGGATAATCCTCAAAATATTAATCTCAGAAAGGGATGTTTCGAGAAAGAAAGATCTTCTTTTATAAAGTTATTCAAAGAATTTAAAGACATTTTTTCCTGGACATATGATGACTTGAAAACATTCGAACCTAACATCATACAACATGTTATTCCCATGAAATCACAGACTCGGATTTTCAACAGAAATTGAGGAACATGCATCCTAAATTGGAACCCACTGTTAAAAAATAACTAAATAAATTACTATCTGCAAAGATAATTTTCTCAGTTAGGCACACACAATGGGTGTCTAATTTAGTCCCTGTAAGGAAGAAAAGTGGTGAAATTCGACTATGTGTCAATTTTCAGAACTTAAACTGAGCATCTGATAAAGACAACTACCATGTTCCTCCAATGGAACAAATCCTACAACAAGTGTCTGGTTCCGAAAGACTATCTCTGCTAGATGTTTTTTAGGATACAACTAGGTCCTCATGTCCCCCTCAGATCAGCTTAAAACCACCTTTCACACCTCGTGGGGCACTTATGCCTACAGGAAAATGCCTTTTGGACTGATAAACATCAGTGCCACTTTCCAGAGAGCAATGGATATTGCTTTTCGTGGCCTCATTAACCATTCAATTGTGGTCTACTTTGATAATGTCACTGTCTTCTCTAAAAACAAGAAACATCAGTTGTCTCACCTCAGGGATGTCCTGCAATGATGTCGCAAGTTCGGCATATATCTCAACCCTAAGAAATCGATCTTTGCAATGGAGCAAGGTAATGCTAAGCCCTAAATAGTGGCTCACTACCCCTTAATTGGGGCATATTACATTAGTAATGTTATTTTATTTATGTCGGATTTATTCCATTATTTGTAATTATACCTCCTAGTCTCCTATATATACCAAGGAGACATTTTCATTTTGAATCATCTTGTAATTGTACATTTATGTGGGCATAAGGAGGTTTCCCCCTCGAAGAGACTTATTATATGAATTTCTCTCTTTTGCAAGGCATTGAGTACTTATTCTGAGGTTTTTCTATGCTATATTGATATTTGGTTCTTAACATATGGTATCAGAGCTCAAGGTCTTGGGGTTTCGCTGCTACATCTGAGACATCGTGGCATTTTCACTCTAACTTTTTTTCTACAATGTTTTAGAAGGAACAACTTAGAGGATATTTATCAGATGGATCAAGGTACATTGGTTTAAAATTTCATCTCCTGAGGCCTTATACTTTCGGAGATATAGCCTGTGTAAGATAGGGTTCTGGAATCATCCTGAACTGACTCATTGCGGAATTTTTTCTATAAATTTTTTTATGTAACATTTCAGACCCTGAACTCCGTAGGATGTTCACATAAATTAGTAAGGTGCCTTTGGTAAAAATTTCATCTTCTGGGTCATCTTACATTTGTATATAAACCCTATGAAAGATAGGGTATCTGACTAGTCCTATTGACTAGTCTCAAGAAGGTGTTCCAGGTAAAACTATCATAAATTCTTCATAGTGTATCCAAATTTAGTGAAACTAGTTTCATTGGATAGTGGACAATCTATAGTATGTGGGGTACAAGTTTCATAATTTTATATCAATTATTTGGTGTGGGGCACGCTATACACGTGAGATCTCAT
>SNQJ01S0155085.1:19029-38744 GCA_010110895.2 Picea sitchensis
GATGTTTTTAAAGAAGTAAAAAACTTCTGGTCATACCTGTTGAAATCCAGAACCAAGGTTATCGTTCCTTACCCAGCTGTGAGAAAGTTTTTAGTACAAAAAGAATTGGGTGAGAAAAGGGAAAATTAGATGATGTCATTACAAGAATATGACCTTAAAATAAACCCTTCACAAATTGTTAGAGTTCAAGTCCTGCGTAAAATAGTAGCTGATTCAGTTGAAGAACAAGAATGTCAAATAAACACCTCAACTGTGAATCAGCCTAACGAAAAAACAGATCAGTTGTGCACAAGTTACTGCCAATTCTTGGTATGAGAATATTAAATTTTATTTGACACATGGATCTACTCCCCGCAATCTTGATCCTAAAAATAGAAGAGCACTTAGGCTTAAATCTTCATCTTTCCAGCTAATAAATGATGTATTATTTCGAAAGAACTTTGATGGTGTTCTTATGCGTTGTTTAGAAAAGGAGGAGTCAGAAAAAGTGTTATCTAAACTTCATGCAGGTGAAGTCGGTGGTCATTTCAGTGGAGATACCACCACTCACAAAGTATTAAGAGAAGGATACTATTAGCCTACCTTGTTTAAATATGCCCATGCATTGTGTCGTAAATGCATAATATGCCAAAAGGCTACTAGATGGGTAAAAAAATAAGCATTCCCTTTACAGTATATTACTGTAGATTCCCCTTTTCAACAATGGGGTCTTGACATCATAGGACAAATTAATCCCTCTTCTTCACAACAAAACAAGTATATCCTGACAACAACAGATTATTTTAGTAGATGGTCCAAAGTTGTACCTTTAAAAGTGGTGAACACAAATCAAGTAGTATCCTTCCTAAACTCTCATATCATCACTCGTTTTGAAATTCATGAATATCTAGTTTTTGATAACGCCTCTTACTTTTTATCCCTTTATGAACTTTTTTTCTTTGGAAAAGGGATCAAACTGAAGTATTTTGCAAGCTACAACCCTGAAGGAAATGGCTTAGCAGAATCAACAAACAAAAATTTGATCAAGAATATTAAAAGGACAGTTTCAGAAAATCACAAAAATTGGCACATTGCACTGTATAATGCACTTTGGGCTGATATGGTAACACCAAAAGATTCTTTTGGTAATTCCCCTTTCTTCCTCATTTACATAAGAGAAGCCATTCTTCCTCCACATGTTTTACTCCCTTCTCTACATTTTTTTGCAGAAAGTCCAAGAAGAGGAGTTCCCTCCCCTAGAAAATCTAATTAATGCCTTGTTAAAACTAGAGGAGGTAAGAAACCAAGAAAATCAAAAACTGGATCAACATCAACAAATTGTAAAAAAATGGTTTTGATTCAAATTCTTCTTCAGATAGGATTTTTTATGTAGGAGATCTGGTTCTCAGGTGGGATAAATCTCATGAGGGGAAGGGGGAACATACCAAGTTCCAAAACTTATGGCCGGGACCATTTGTAATTTCTGAAAAATTTGGCCCCAACTCTTTCCGTCTGCATAATTTGGAGGGACAACCAAACACTTTCCCAGTGAATGGCCAGGATATCAAGAGGTATTTAACCTGATGTTTTCTGTTTCACTCTTTTGTAAATATTTTTTTAATTTTCTTTTCTTTTTTTTATTTTGGTTCTTTTCATTTTGTTTAGTTTTTATTTGTTTTTGAATAGTTATGTCTAAGTCACCATCTAATTTGTGGAAGGGAATCAGATTTTTCATTCATTAGAAGAAGTTGATAACTTCCCAAGCACCTGAGAAGTAAGTGCTAAAACTCAGATCAACAGAAATGAGTTTCTCCTCAAATAAGTGTTTCTGGTTTCTCATTGAAATTACAAGTAGACGTGATTGTCATTAATAAACTTCTAACGTTTTCCTTGTTTTGAGAAAAAAACCTCAACTGTACCTTCCCATCCTCGATATGATTTCCTAACCAAAATCTAAGTGTCCAAGTCATGATGAGGGTCATCAAAACAGAAGAGTAATTGGTGAAAGATCAAATCTTTTCANCCCCCCCCTCTTGAATATCATTAAGTTATACAAACTATAAATAAATTTTAGAGGGTTGAAATAACGGTAATGTGTGGGAAGTGTATGTAAACCCGCCGGGACATTGAACAGGTCTTTTGGCAGCGGGTAAATGCATGCGTGATACCAAGGAAACTTCGTCGGGGTACTGAACAGGCCTGCTGGCAGCGAAGCAATGTCGGGTTTAAGAAGATCCACAAGTCTATTTTCAATTTCATCAAAATGAAAAGATGCATTGTATCATGGTTGAATGACTCTTAGATAGGATAGAGGTACTAGGGCATCCCTATTGAGGCTATGGACACCTGCTGGTAGCAGTTGCTCTATTAACAATATCGAAGTCAACTGCATAAACAATCACTACATCATAATTTAAGTTAGATACCGGATGAAATTATTTTTTTAGACAGAAATACATGTGATATTRAATTKCATTATTTTCTGAGTTATGATCAGTATGCTTGACCAACTATTAACTATTTCTAAAATTCATCTCATCTGATTCACCCTGGCATGAATTTTCTAGTGATGCAGAGACAACTGCTTCACTTAGTACATCTCCATTGTTGGCATCCACACATGATTTTTCATACTTAACATGATCGAAAGAGATTACACCTTTCTGTAGCTTCCATCGCCTTCGATTTGTAAATACGTTTTTCTAAGTTTTGAAGCGATTATTGGATTAAAGCTTACCTTATTCAATCTTTATCGTTTTCATTTTCGTTTGTTTTAGTTTTAATTCATGACTGTAAGCTTGAATTCAAACATAAAAACTTGGATCGTTTTCATAATAGTTTTCCATAGAAATATCATTTTAAAAGCCACCCATATGTGATTAAAATTCAAGTCTTGTCAAATGGTTGATTAGTCCATTATCAATTTTTTGTTTTATTATGGTTGTTATGAATTCAATGGTTCGATAGTTCATTGTTGAAATTTTTTGATGCATGAAGAACCTCGGTTAACTGTTGATATTCTTCTCATGAGTTTAAGTGTCATACAAACATTCATGAAAATGAGTACAAGCATGTTGTACTTGCATTTTCACCTTACCTTGTTGTCCCAAAACATTAATGAATCTATTCATTATGTGCATAGGGTTTCGCACTCTGTAGGTTTTGGTACTCATCGCAAGAGATGGTTTGGAATTCTATGAACCTTTTGGCTTTCATTCTCCCTAACTCTCCTATCCGAGTTATGATAGCCCCCAGACTCTATTATTTTCATGCCTTCACTTTCCGCTCAAACATGTTCCTGTTGCTCATCCGTTGGGAACCTAAAACTATCTCGAGTGATTTCTGTTGCATCCTTGTGACAGTGGTAATGGCACCCGTAGTCCATATTAAGCCGAATGGATGCCAATTATTACTATCCCATGATGACGCTATTGATGATATAAAGGCTCATGTGTGGGATGTATTCCTCAAAAAGTTTGAGGGATATAATCTCCAGGTTTCCAAAGATTTTTCACAAACCTTTGACAGCTTTAGAGCCAATATTGTAGACATACAGTTGGAATTGACAAAGGATTTTGTGAGCAAAGAGACAAGGCTCCAGTCAAAAGGAGAGAGGTGGTTTAAAAACACCAAAATAGAAGAGGTCTCGTGGAGTTTATTTATGGCCTCTTGTAAAACCACTTGTTGTATAAAAGGTATTCCTATCGCTGTGTTAAAACCTAGATGGCATAGTCTAATTTTAATTCTGAATCGATTTGTTACGTGTGAAGGTCGATATGTGCTAGTTTTTCTCTACCATATCCATTTTCTTATGAATTTCATAGGGTTTGAGTTGGATATGCCCTTTTACCTATTGATGAGTCTTTACAAAATGTCCAAGCATTACAAATGAAACAGTATCAATTCGAGTTTGTTTCACCACAGACTTGTCAAACTCTTGTTGGTTTATCACCTCTTGAAGATAGGTGACAATTGGGAAACCTTTATGATAAGGAATAATTTCACCCAGGCCAATGCTACATCCAACCCTCTTTTAACTACAAACCCTAAATTGAACATGCCAGTGGTTGAAAGCCAGTTTGCTAATTCAATTGATGGACCATAATTTATTGACAAAACCCCTCTAGATAAAGGATTACCATGTAGGTTTTCACCTGGAAGATCTCTGGAACAAGTGATTGTCGAATTAAAGGAAAAATATCCTCATATTCCTATGAACAATTCTAGTTTAAATAATAATGTTAAATCTGTTGCCAAGAATATATGTAAAGAAAAAAAACAACAGAGAACAGATTTAAGTTTCAAGAATAAGAATGCTAATCATTTTATTTCTAGAAAACTAAGAAATTGAAAGGAAAATAATCTGAGCTCGATCGATCCAATCGAGATTGATGATCGGTGCTCAGATCGTGAGATAGAGGATTTCTTGGCTCGTGAAGACACAAAAAATCAGTGTTCCAGGAGAGAGGTTATTACCCATGTTAAATAGTATGACTTCATGACCAATTTTTCCCCATGTCTTAAGGATAAAGAAGGATTTTCGGGTATCAGGCACGACCTGGAACAAACCATAGGTAATATTGAAGCACCCTTTTTTGACTGTGTCCTGTGCCGATATGTCATCACCTCGGTACACTATGATACGTGCCTCGACTGGGTAGAGCATTACTATACAAATGTTCTTCTCTTACAGGACCGAATTAAAACCTTGAATGCTCAAAATGCTCTGTTGAAACAATAGAGCCTTGATCTCAAGGCACATACAGAGAGGGAGAATAAATGAATCAAGAGGGATGGAAATATAATCATTAAGAACACGACCAGTTTCAAAGAAATTATAAACTCTGAATTGTCAGATTCCTCTCTGGCTAATTTTTTATGGTAAAACGATTTTGTTTTGATTTCATTGAATTCTATTATCAAAGTCAAAATAGGTAGATTTGAATTTTGATGCATTTTCCAAAATAAGACTGGCTACAGAATCTATGATTATGTAGCCGGTCTCTTTTGAATAATAATTAGTAATTAGTAATTGTTTATTTTTCTAATATATCAAATCGGTTTTGCTATTCTTAGGAAATGGAAGATTGTGCTAGTGATTGCTTGGAGAAAAAAATTTCAATGATGTGCTCAAATGTTCAGTATTTTCTACTTTTCTATGTTTTTATCAAAATTTAGTTTAATTTTGAACAAACCAACTCATCCATGAGTGGTTACTATTTTCGTTATTTTTGTAATATTATCCATTTTTTGTGGATTCAACTCTTTCCTGTGTGATATGATCTTTTGAATCCTGAACTAGTTTAAATATTGTTTACTCTTAGTAATAGTGAGGTCTTTGATTTGGACGCATTATGGACATGTAACTTTCAGGACTATATGGACAATATTTTCACTCTTTGGCTTTAGACCAGCGTGGAGCTTTGCCATTACGTTTTGCCTTTTATATTATGGAATGTTAATATGATATACAGCTTTAGTCTTATCAACATATGATATTTCACTTTATTCAACACTTTAAATTCTGTCTGTAATTTGTTGTTCATATATTACATATGTGATCATTATTTGATTTAAATTTCATTGATTTATGCTTGATGTTAAGAGATATATTACATGTATACTTTATATTAAATTTCTCTTATTATAAGTGTTTGTCATCACAAGATCACATGATCTATATGTTTATTACTATGTTCTTATATCTTTTCTCTAAACAATACCTTTTAAATTTACTCTAGGAATGTTAGCACGAGCCTATTATAGCTTTTTCTCACAGGTAAGATAGCAAGGAGTTTGAATTGCGCAGAGACATAAACTCAACAGTTGATTAATCTCAAGTTAGTTTTACTCGTATTTTGTTTCTATTATTAGTTTATTTATTAAGGAAATAGGAACATTTTAAATTGGCTTTGACTGTTATCCTGTTCTTGTTTCAAATGATGTCTTATCAGTATTTGTGAACTCTTATATTTTAAATTATTAAATAGAAAATATAAAATGTATGTGCTTTCTTTATCTACTTCATAAACAATTGCAAAAAACATTGATTTCGCAAGACATCCACCAAAAATTGCAAATTGTAAATACCTTGTTCATAATCACATGCTCATGTTTCTGTTTTAAACTTGTAAATAATTAAAATCATGTACATAGTATTGTAGTTCCTTTTGATTAGTTTTTTTTTCTTTTGTTGTCCTAGGATTTTAGTCGGCCAACAGATCCATTAAACTCGTCAGGTCATTTCACTCCAAACGGATTGGGTTATTTAGAAAACCTCGGTCTGGATTTGGCCTTCCAGTTGACGGTGTGTCATTTACGCCCGTTAACACATCTTTAGAGCCCAACAATGCATCATTTGTTTCCAAATACTCTGACATGCTTCACACTTTCTATTCTTCCTTTCCATAGCTCGTAGGGAGTTTTTTCATTGTTGTTTATGAGCATTACTCTAATTTGAATGTGAACTGTTGTATGCACTGCATATGTCCAAAAAATATCTATCAATTTGGAATCCATTAACATTGTTCGAGCCATTTTTTGTATTGTCTTGTTCTTTCTTTCAACAACTCCATTCTTTTGAGGTGTCCTAGCAACATAGAATTGCCTTTTTATTCCATGCTTACTGTAGAAGTCCATAAATTCGTTTGAAGTGAACTCTCCTCCATTATCAGATATCAAACATTTGATTTTTGAATCCATTTCATTTTCAACCATTTCCTTGTAGACCTTGAAGTTTTCAAAAGATTCTGACTTATTCCTCAGAAAGAAAACTGCAGTCATTCTTGCATAATAATCAACTAATAACATAAATCATTTCTCACCTTTTAAACCCTTGGTTGTAGTTGCTCCAACTAGATCAATATGCACAATTTCCAATGGTCTTGTCGTTGAATATTCCTTTGATTTGAACCTGGTCTTTGTTTTCTTTCCTTGTTGACAATGCTTGCATAAAGTGTTGGTTCGTTTCGTAATCTGGGGAATTTCTCCAACTGCTTCCTTTTTGCTGACTTTGACAAGGTTATAAAAGTCTATGTGACCCATTCTTTTGTTCCATATCCAGCCTTCATCTTCCTTTCCTAGACAACACTTTTCATTTACAATTTCACTTAATACATATCTGTTACTTGAAGTTCTTCTTGCGGTTATTTGCAATCAATTTTCTGAACCTTATTTTCTTATCTTGCACTTCTATGAATCGAAGTAATTTTATCACCTTGGTCACACATTTGATTTACACTTAGAAAATTATGTTTCATATTTTCTACTAGTAGAGCATTTATTTTCTACTAGTAATTTCCTGGTATTCTTATTTCCAATTCTGATTGTGATGTTTCCAATGATTTTAGCTAAATCATCACATTTCAAAAGAATTGATCCATCTCTTTCCTTTTTAATGTAAGAAACCTTTCTTTATCACTGTCATGTGTTTTTAACTTGATTGTCAACATACCAACGGCGTTTCTTCTATTAGCTTATAGAGAGCGTGTGTATTCTTCATTGCTATCTTGATTCTTCTTTCTTACACATGTTCTCTTCTGAGGTTCATGTTTGTGGTTGTTGCTATTTCTGCGGTGAGTTCTGGGAGGGAACCCTCATTCTACAATATTTGGCCATGTGTCCAAATTTGTTACATAATATCATTCCACTTCAACACTCAATGATTCAAACATGTTGTAGCTTCTTCCTTGTGTTTCACTAGGACTTTGTGGATAACCCTTTTGTGTATGAATTTCAAAGTTGGTTATCTTCATCTTGTTAGCTCTACAATTGACAACTTTATGTCAAAATTATTGCATGCATAACATAAACCAAAGATAGTTTGATATCTAGGAGATGAATATATTGAAATGAGTTACTCTTGAATCCTTCTTCTTCACAGGGCCTATTCTCTTCTATCGGTCATTGATTAAAATTTGAATCTTCTTGGTGGAGTGTCCTTGTAATCTTTCTTGTAGGTCTTCCTATCCTTTGATTGTTTCTCCTTATATTTTTGGATATGTTTTATTGTTTTGTTGTTTTAGGATCTTGATCCATTTTACCGTATGATTGTATCCAAATCCAAGCACTTCCTCTGATGAGGCCTTTAGGCTCTTTAATAATGTCATTCAAAAACTTTTTGAGTTGTTATACATATTTTTATTTTTGCGAAATCGCTTCTCAATGTGACAATCTCTTATTCCAAATTTCCAATGGTCACGTCTTTATTCTAACTATTATTTGAGTGCTTCTTCAATTCTTTTGTCTTCTTCTGTTGAACCTTCAATTTCATCATTTTCCCTGGATTCCACGAGGTGTCTTCTTTCTTGTCTAGTTCTTCTTGGCTTTGTTTTTCTTCTTTTCTCTTCTTATAACTTCCACAACGGAACTCAACAATTCTATGGTAGTCAACATGCCTCTTCCTTATTGCTGTGGGTGTCTTCTTGTCTAATTCTTCTATTTCCATGAATAGAGCCCTTTATGTCTCGTTGCCACTGACTTCATCTTCATGCGATGAGGGAGATTAGGCTTCTTTAGTGCATAATCTTTTTCTTGGAAATCTTTTCTTTTTGTTCTTTTTTTCCTTTATATGTTTTGTTTTCTATTTTGAGTAGTCTTCATCATTCCTCTTATTTTTCTTATGGGGAAATTTGTTATAAAATGACCAATACCATCACAATTAAAGAAGCGAATCAATGAGAGCTTACCTTTATATTTGTTGTTGGTTCCCTTGTTCAATATTCTAACAAAGTTAGCCACTTCTTCATCGTCTTCGAGGGGCGTCCATGATTCACTTCTATGTTATTTTTCATTTTGATTTCACTTTTGATTTGACCATTTAGATGCTTTGAATATTTCTTCTTTTATATATGTATTTTCCTATTAGGTTCTCATTTCATATGCTTTGAATATTCCATGTAGTTCATCCATGCTTGGTGAGTCCTGATCCTCTTTCTTCAAAGGTGTTGGTATCTTGAATCAAAATCTCCTTAGGAAGAGATCTTAGTATCTTTTGAACAATTCACGAGATTCTTTAATTTATTCTCACGATACCTATGATTGCATTTATGTTCATCGACTCATAAAGTAAAATTTTGCAATATTCTCACATCTTTAGCTACATCTTTAGTTGTTCAAGCTGACCTATGTAAGTTTGAAGTTTTCTTTGACTTTTGAATCTTCTTCATAAATATTTTGAAGTTGTACCAAATATCTTTAGCATATTTACAATGTATAAATTTGGTGTATGCTCGATTCACCAGACCATTCAAAAGTGCATTTGTGGTTTTGGAATTATATTGACTAAGTTTTATTTCTCTTTCACTTGTTACGAGGTGGAACTTTTGGTTCTTTGTATCCATCTATCCTGATTGTCAAATTTACCGATCCAATGCCTATATATGTTTTCATCCTTATGCTCCGAGATACTGCTTCCATCAAACTGTTGTATTCCATTTTATACAAGTTGTTACTCTCAATGATCTACCTTTCGGTGGTTAGACTGATTTCTGAAGAACTTGTTGTGATAACAATTGTTTGGGATTACTAAAGATCATTAATATAGAAATATAATCCTTTTAACCATAAAATGAAAGTGTTATCAATGTAGCATTATCATCCAATAATTTCGAGGAGTAAATAAACAATGAAAAATGAAGCGATCGCACATACACATTACACCAATGTTTTTTTTTTTTTTTACATGGAAACCCATTGCAGGAGAAAACCATAGTGCTTTTATTGTATGTCTTTAAGAGTTACATTAATTGGAAGCACCAACTTCCTTTGTTTCCAGCGGGAAGGCTCCAACACCCTAGTTTCTCGAGCTGACAAACTTGAAGGAAGATACAACTCTCTAATTCTCTAGCTACAAGCTGAAGGGAGGTTACAACCCTATGTTATTAGGCTACAATTTGGAAGGTGGCTACAAACCACTGTGCTTTTCCCGAATCAATACACCTTGAAATATAAATGGGGCCGGTGAGACCAACTGTCCAGGACTATCAGGATATGTTGTTGTAAACCTGTAGCAATCAACATGTACCAAACAACCTATAACCAACCCGTACCAAACAACCTCTAATCAGCATGTACAGTGCATCAATACGTACGGAGCCTATACTAAACCAAAATCCCTCATCAATTTCATTACGTCGATTTGTAGCTATGTAATACACGGGGTATATGATGGATACGCAAACCTTCCTTAACGAGAGACCAGCATCTTCATCAAATTTTACTTTAGTCACCCATCTCTAGTTTTGGTTAGTCAACAACCCTAACTTTTAATAATCATAAGTATATTTGTAATGAATGAAAGGTATAAAAAATATACAATGTTCTTCATTGAAAGCATGCACCAATTTCTCACAGGTTTCATTTCTTGGAACCTCGGAAAAGGAGTTATGAAAAAATGACATACCTTTGTTGAATTCTGGCTTATTATAGAGATCAAAATTGTAGAGAATTCCCCACCTGAGAATGTTTTTTGTATGAATATTAAAATGGTACACAAGATACTAAAGAATGTACTCTAACAGAATAGACATTTGGTCTTCTTGAATTTGGATTTGTTATGAATAAGTTATGGCGTTTTTACGAAACACCTGTTTTAGAGTAGTTTCAAGACTAGACACAAACAATATTATTATCCCGCAATTAACCAACTCAAAAATACAACGACCAATAATCTGAAATGTTTATCACAACTACTTGGATATGTTTCCTCAATGTCCCCTATATTTCCTGATCTGGATCATTCTATAAAAATAGTTATTGTGAAAATGGTGAGATGTTTGTAAATAACATACCTTAGAAAGCATCATCAAAATTTATCCGCTAGCGAATTTCATCTTTATTTACTTCAGCTTCCCTCTGAAATTATCCTTGGATATACTTTGGTTACCTCGGTCCTTGTAAGATATTCAATTTTCTCAAGTGTTATTAAATGAGAGACCCTTTCCCTCTTATTTATACTTTTATGCTTAGCTTCACAGGGGTTACCTTCTAACCATCTTAAACCACTTTACTTATTTTTAGGGATAACCCTTCTAACCACTTGTCCTTAGTAATTTATCCATCAAATTTATTATTCAAATAACTTGGCGCATCCCATGGGCTTTATGGTACCTCATCCCACTTCACTTTATTATTTATAATCCTCTTTGACCACTTTCCAACATTTAGGGCTAACCACTTCTCCCTTGTCCATGAAAGTAATTTCTCCATTAAATTTATTATTTAAATAATTTCTTTTATCCACTTTAAATTATAGTACCTCATCACTTCACTTTGTGTAAATATGTTTCTAACAACCTGGCTCCCACTTTGACTACTTGCAGGGATTCCTAAAGGTGACTCATGAGGTTCTCCAACTGCGCGCCATAACTCTTTGATCATTGGTACATGTGAATTTCCACCACCACGAAATAACATGACGTAAGCAGTACCCATATTAGACTAGTATTACCGCTCATGACATGTATTACCCATATAGACTAGTATTACCTTCAAATATATTAAAACTCATACCAATATACATCAAACAAAATTGGGTCCTTTACCCAAACCTTTGTGCTACCAGAATTCGCTACCAGACTTTCTTCAAGGGTTGACATCAATGAAAGCCAACCCAAATAATCAACATAAACCCCAGAAACCATATAGAAACTTGTGCAAATAATCAACCTTCCATACTATAGCGAACCCATATAAATCATCAAAACATCACCATAAGACTAGAAAATATCCTTCATAAGAGCTATGTATCCTCCCATTTTCTTCACTCCAAACTTGTTCTAACAGATCAGTAGCTTGGATGCACTAAAAATGAGAATATACATCCTATATTTATAGTATTTCTATCAGTATTTTTAGTTTCTGGGCGGACCCGATTGAACTGTCCTTAATTTTCTGGCTGGGTTGTGAGACAGAAAAAATCATATCTCCTCATTCCTTGGGAGTTAAAGGGACTTACATACACCGTTGGATAGGTAAAAGAATATGATTTCCAACAATGTAAATTGTACTTCCATTTGAGTTATTTATGTATGGTAAATATTTCCTCAAAGATAGGGTATTTGAATTGACAAAAAATAATGGTTTCAACAATCTCCATATTTTGTACTCTTCTTATTCAAGCAAATGTGGGATTATTAAATTCTTCTAGGTTTGACGTCAATGAAAAAAACCAATATTCCAACAAAAGAACCATTAATAATATGCAAAAGGAAGTATCATAAACTGAATATTGAAGAATGTTCTATTTCTCTAGAAGACCAAAGTAGAAGAAGTGATTGGTAGGTTGCTAGTGGTTGCTCAAAACATATGACAAGTGAAAAGGATAGATTTATAGATCTGAAGAAGGAAAGAGATGGATTAGTTTCATTTGGAAATGATAACTCAACCAAAATTAGAGGAAAAGGCACAATCAATCTTGGAAGAAAAAATGCCATGGCAGAAAATGTCTTACTCGTTGAAAATATGAAGCATAATGTACTAAGTGTGTGTAAAATGTGTGACTAGAGACATAGACTTCTATTTGACTGAAAGAAATGTGAGATAAGGAAATAAGGATAAGGAAAATTGGTGGCTACGCTAATAAGGACTCCAAACAACATTTACATCTTAAATGATATTAGAAAGGAAATATGTTGCTTTGGAAAGGAAAATGAAAGTTGGCTTTGGCACAAAAGAATGGGTCACATGAGCTTTGACAATATTGTCAAAATTAGCAAGAAGGAAGTAATTAGAGAAATTCTTGAAATATCAAAGCAGGCCAATACTATGTGCAAGCATTGTCTACATGGAAAAAAAACACGAAATGAGTTTAAAATAAAGGAATATTGTACAACAAAACCATTGGATATTATACACACTGATCTATGCAAAACAATGAGGAAAAAATGGCTGAATAACAAAATATATTTCATGCTACTTATTGATGCTTTTACAAGAATGACCACAGTTTGTTTTCTCAAGAAAAAGTCATAGGCACTCAAATGTTTTAGGATATTTAAAGATATGGTGGAAAAAAAGACCGATTTCAAAATCAAGTGTTTGAGATCAAACAATGGAGGTGCGTTCACATAAAAAGAATTCATGGATTTCTGTGAAGAGAATGGGATAAAAAGGAAATTATCAGTAGCTAGGACACCTCCGGAAAATGGAGTTGTTGAAACGAAGAACAAAATTGTAAAGGAAATGGCTAGAACCAAGTTGAGTAATATCTTTTAGGTACTTGAGCAGTACATACAATAGTCCATATCTTGAACAAAGGAATGATTAGAAGTAATAGTGTCAAGACTCCATATGAGCTATGGAATGGAAGACTAGAAATTTTCAAGAAATTTGGAGTGTTTGGAAGAAAATTTTACATAAGAAGAGAAGATAACAGGATTGGAAAATTTGATTCTCGAGTTGATAAAGGAATAATGGTTGGTTAATCAAGAAAAAATCAAGGCATACAAATGATACAACCTCAAACTCAACAAAATAGTCGAAAGCATCAATGCAAAAATTGATGAAACGAATGTGTTGAAGACCAGAGAAGAAAGAAAAAATCCAAAAGAGAAGTAAATAGAAGAAGAACTAAAAGAAGAAGAACCAAAAGAAGAATAAGAAGAAGAACAACAATAGTAGCATATACAAGAAGAACAAGAATAAAATGAACAACATGAGCTTCAGATACCTTCTAGGACACCTGACCATAGGGTACAAAATAATCATCCACCAGAAAAAATCATTGGATATAAAAATGCAAGAATAGAAACCAGTGGAAGCAAATGAGACATGGGAACTAGTTCCAAGACCTAAAGACAAAAATGTTATTGGTACAAAATGGGTGTTCAAAAACAAACTAAATCAAGATGGACATGTAACCAGAAATAGGGCAAGGATAGTATGCAAAGGATATGCTCAAATTGATGGAGTATATTTTGAAGAAACGTTTGCTCTGATTTTTAGAATGGAAGCAATCAAAATGATATTGGCCTATGCATGTTCTAAATGGATCAAAGTATATTATATGGATGTAAATTCAACATTTCTAAATGTATAATTGGAAGAAGAAGTCTACATCGAACATTCAGAACGGTTTCTACTGTCAGAAAGATAAGATTATGTTTTCATATTGAAGAAATATTTGTAGGTATTCAAACAATCCCCTCGAGCCTAGCATTCAAGATTGGACAAGTACTTACAAAAACAAGGATTCAAAAAGGGAATTTTCGATATCAATCTCTACATAAATATGTATCGGGACAACATACTTATCATTGAAGTATATGTGGATGGAATCATCTTTGGAAGTGAAAATGACAGGATGAGTAAGAAGTTTTCCAAAGACATGCATAATGAGTTTGAAATTTCCCTTCATGGTGATTTGAATTTATTTTTGGGAATTCAGATATCTCAGCTAGATGAAGGTATTTTCATTTCCCAAACCAAGTACATCAAAGAAATTTTGAGGAAGTTCATAATGGAATATTCCAACCCCATAAGTACTACTATGGTGATTTTTCACAAGTTGAGTAAATATGATGAATCTAAGGAAGTAGATCAGAGACTCTATAGATCGATGATTGGAAACCTACTCCATGTGAAAACATCAAGAAAATATGTAATGAAAGAAATTGGACATGTTGCAAGATTTCAAGAAACACTGAAGGAAACACATGTTCGAGCTGTAAAGAATATCTTCAAATATATCAAAGGAAAAATAAAGTTTTGGATTTTGGTATCTGAAAGGGAATGAGATGACTATGGTCACCCACATATATGCATATTGGGTATGAATAATTGATTATATAATAAGTACTAGTGGAGAATCCTTATACTTGGGTGATTGTTGGGTATCCTAGTTGAGTCTGAAGAAATCCTCAGTATCATTGTATCCAATAGAAGAAAAATATATTGCAACAACATGCAGTACTTAGGTTCTCTGGATGAAGAAAACCCTACATTACATACAAGTAAAATAAGATTATCCCATATCAATATTATGTGACAATAATAGTGTTACAAGTATATCCAAGAATCTAGTGATGCATTCCAAGACCAAACATATTCCTATTAAGTTTGACTTTCTGTGGGAACAGGTTACATAAAAGAATATCAAGTTAGAGTACATTGGGAAAAATGAAAATATTGCAGATATATTCACAAAACCTCTGTCAAGAAATACATTTGAGTATCTTCTATAGAAACTTGGAGTAGTTCCTACCCCACAGTGATGTACACAACATTTTGCAGAAAAACAAAAAAAAATACAAGGGGAGAGAAATCGTCAGGGAGAGTTACCCTTTGCCATTGATGTCAAATGGGGAGAGAAGTGACAAAATAATGAATACAAGGGGAGCACATGAATATAGGGGGATCATTGGTCACAGGGGGAGCAAGAGTGTTGCCATCATTACCAAAGGGGGAGATTGTTGGAAAATTATTTTTCATTGATGTCAAATGTAGAAGAAGTCTAGAATCCTATAGAAGTAATGGGTGTACTTGAAGAAGTCTCCAAATTGGTCCCCTTATGGTGTAGCTTTAAGAATGACCTTCATGGGAATACTCTTTGAATAATTCTACAAAGCGCCTCGAAGGTGTGTTCATGAAGCTTGAAGTTGTTTAAGGAAAACGAGGGTGAAGGACATTGTAATTGAATACAAAAACTCCATAGATGGATATTCCTCGTCATGTCGTTTCCAAGAGTAGGTGGTATGTCACGTTGTTTCTCATAGTTGACAAGTTACACCTTCTTAAAGATGAAACCCTGGAGTATGGTCAAGAGGTCCTAGATCTAAGGAAAAGAAGTTACAAGTTAGCCCCAAAATCAATTAAAGGAGAAAGGTTGGTGCAAACAAAAGTTATAGGTCATCCCTAAAATTAAGTAAAGGAGTTACTTGAAATAGTATAAATACACATCAAGAAGCCTCTCATTCTAACCAACCAAAAAAAAAAGTATGTAATCTCTTAAGTGAATTTGAGGCAAGGAATTTGAGGTAGCGAAGGAGTGAGAAGGACAAGTCTCAGAGTTGCAGGTGGAAGAAAGGTTTATGAAAATCTCTAATTGAGAAAACCCCATCGTGTCAAGTGTAGGGTGTCCCGCGAGGCCCCCACTAGTTGTCTTGGTAGTGTCACGTGAGGCACCCCTATTTGCCCAGTTTTGTTCCAACAAGGCTGAAGTGAAGTTTGATCAAGATGATACCTTTTGATGCAGAAGCCGAGGAATGGTTTTTCGATCTATGATGATATGCACTAGGTTGTTACATGATTAAATGTATTCTTTCTATGTGTTTTATCTTAGAGGTTATGGTATATACTTAATTAAGATCTTGGATGGTTTGGAACATGCTTAAGGCATGATTTTGGCACATGGTTTGAGGTGTATCTTGGATAGTTTGGGCATATTATTTGAGGTATATTTATGGTACATGGTTTATAGTTTATCATAAATGTTATGGCACTTTCTTGAGGCACCTTTTCAAACATATTTTACTACACATATTGATGATATTGGGAATATGTTTTCAAAGATTCTCTTGTTGTTTTTCGTATATGGTTATGTGCATGGATATGCTTCGATGATGATGATAAATCAATATCAGTGACAATTATAGTGACTAGTTGATTATATTTTATAGTGACAGGTTGATTATCAATGGCAATGACAAGTTGATTAGCAGTGATAGATTGAGTCTCCATTTATATTTCAGGGAAGAAGGAAGGCAAAAGGAAAGGGGGTTGAATCCTCATTTCATTTGGTGCTAGAGAATATAGGGAGTCGTATATTCCTTTTAGTTGGTGCTCATAAACTAGGGGGTTGGACCTCCTTCTAGTTGGAGCTGGAGAATTTTTGGGGTTGTAGCTTCCTTTAGGTTGGATCCTATAAATAGGGGGTTGGAGCCTCCTTCTAGTTGGTGTTGGATAATTTTGGAAGTTGGTTCTTCCTATGAATGTAATATTCTGAAATATAAGAAAGAATTGTGTGTTTTTCTCCCATTTGGGTTTCCACATAAAATTCTTGTGTACTATGCATCCATGGTTATGTGTTATTAAATGGAATAGTTCATAATATATTGAATGAAATCATAAATGATAAACTGTTTATGAATTGATGTTTACATATTTTGGTTAAAAGAGGTAAAAAATGCATAATACTCATTCACCACCCCTCTTAGTATTCCAACAAGTATATCATCTCAAAATTATTCTTTACATCATTATTCAATTCATGGATTAATAAAATTTTACCACTTGTAAGAATTAGATCATCCATATAAAGAAAAAATATGAGGAAATAATCTTTAAATAAACAAACATAAATATTTGGATAATATTGACATCATCTAAAACCACTCTTCAAGAAATGAGTATCAATTTTATTATACCAAGCCCTATGTTCTTGTTCAAGAGCATACAATAACTTATGTAACTTGCATACGAAACTTGAAGTGTCAAAAGTGATGAAACTAGGTGGTTATTACATTTAAATTATTCAGGAAGATGACCATTTAAGAAGGCACTCATAACATCCATTTGATGAATTTCACATTGAATATATGCAACCAGAGAAATGATTGTTCCTATGGTCTTCATTTTAGAAAGTAAAGAAAATTCTTTGGTGTAATCTGTTAGCACATAGAATTGTAGGGGTAAAAAAGAACCACTTTGGTTTTTCTTTTGAGTCACACCTTTGATCCTTACAACATTACCTTGACATGTCAGACCTCCATGTTGTACACAAGATTCTCATTGTCATCAATTATCTGTTTAAGTGTCAATTCAGATTTGGGTGTATGCATTTCCAACTCACTAGTAGAGTTCACATCATACTCTAAGTACATCATTATTTCATTTGTCATCATTGCAAATTAAAGAACCATGAAAACGGATATTTCATTGTTTTCAGCACCATATTTAACTATTTTTTTAGGGATCATGTCATAGGATCTCCTAACAGTCTCCTCGAAGTATGAAATTCTTGTTTGATAGGCATTGCAAACTCATTTCCTGTAGCAGAGTCTTATCAATATTTGATCATAAATTTTGAAGGGTGATGTGAGTTTTTCTAAAAAAATTTGTGGAGGAGAATGATATTGGCATTGACTTGCTGACCAAAATTCATCCCAACCTAGTTTGGTATTTGAGATATACAATTAAAACATCAGTGCGTTGCAAATTGGCGCTGCAAACTGGCTGAAGGAGAGTGTTGGAGGTTGGAATACTTGCATAGACCCTTGTGAAAATTCAAAGACTCCAACATCAAAATTAGGACCACCAAGTAATCCATGAGAGTTTAAATCATGTTTGAAGGTTGAGAAATGGGTTTTGGTTTCTTTACCTTTTGGCATTTCGAATTGTCACTGCCTTGTTATCAGTTTGAAAAATTCACTTAAAATATGCTTTGAAATGTGCCTATTAAACCTGAACACCTTTTGACCTCATTCATTTTTCCTCCTGCTCAAAATTTACATGCTTGCATCATTTTCACCTAGCGTTGCGAACCCTCTGTTCCGACGTTATTAAAACCCCATTTTATGCATCTTTACAAGCTCAGCTTTTAAAGAGTAAATATGCACCCCTCTTAAACTTTAAACAAGTGGTTGATCATGTAGTGAACCAGGTTTAAATATTGAATTCATTCTCATGATGATTAACTAATATTTTTATTGATGAGTAAACCCTGTTTAAGCTGAGAATTTGCTTGCACTTCCCTTTTATTATAACTCTCAATTGCCATTCCTTATTGTTTTTTATTGAAATAGTGTCTCCTCTTATACCTCTTGTGTATATGATAAAGTGAATAGCTTTTGTTTTAATTCCAGCCTATTGAAAACAGTTCTATCATCAATATCCTAATCTCCTGTTTTCCCTCTCTTCATATGTATAACTTCCACTAAAACTCACAGAAAATACATCCTTCAATGGTAGTTATTGACATCAACAACATAGGAAGACTTACAAGGGAGGAGAGATTGTAAGGAAAAATCCCTATGACATGTTGGCCAAGGTGGCTACCAGGAGAAGCTCCGGGATTAGAAAATGAAGATGTTGAACCTCCATAACCAAGCATCAATTTTGGTCAAGTTTCCTGTGTTATGCTTTTTTACAACTTTTGAGGATGTCTATGTTTTTAATCCATGATTAGATATTTGAATGTTTTATTCTAGTCATGTACCAATATTATGAAGTTGTTACCACATTTTGGGACACTTGAGACAGTTTTGGGAGGTGTTAAAATATTGGCAAGTGAAACAGGGTGTTATAGGTGTTGGATCATGTTGTCATTGATGCCAACGGTTTGATTGATTGATGTCATTGATTGATGTCAAGTGATTGATTAATGTAAAAGGATTGATTGATTTATGATTGATGTAATATAATATGTATTTTCCTTGATGAGAATGTGTAGATGAAGATGGATCGATGAGTTGTCATTGATACATGATGGAGATGGATCGATGTGGTTTCATTGGTATATGATGCATTGTTTGAAAAATGTATAGATGAATCATTATTTTATTATCATGATTGATAAGGTGCACAAATTTATGAACTCCAAAATGGTCCCCTCATGGTGAAAGCCCTCACGGGAAGACACTTTGCGGATTGAGTTATCCTAGAAGAATGGTTGGAGGACCCATGCTTGTATGGGGAATAACGAGATGAAGATCAAGGAAATTGTTGGTGAAACTATCCTAGATGGATAGTGCTTGTCATGCCATTTCTGTTGGTATGTGGAATGTCACATAACTCATCAT
>SNQJ01S0155086.1:9012-22549 GCA_010110895.2 Picea sitchensis
GGCATGGCCTGTAATCTGCTTAGTACCTCTTCATAGGATTTAACATCTTTAAACATATCATCATAAATAGATACTTCATGTTCATACGCCTTTGGATTACAGTGTATGAAATGCCTATTTATTACTTGGTAGGGGTCATACTTTCTGTGCTCGATATCTACCAATTTCACCTCTTATAATGAATTAACCTCTACCTTAGAATGGCCTAAATTTGATAAAGAAAATTTCCCAATATAAACTAGGAAAGACGGCCATGACTTCTTCTGAGCTGCTTTTAATTCTAATCTGACACCGCGCTTTACTATCTGATGGGATACCTCCTTGCACACCAATATGTCTGGTAGGAATTTAGGGAGTTCATGAGGGGGAATGGAACAACCATAAACCCTAATATAGGAAAAAATTTCCTCAATAAACCAGTCGGCAACTGCTTTCAAATTTTCTGTGATTGCTTCAGAAATGCGAGGGGGTTTGCATCCAAAAAATATTTTGTGCATAGGAATTATAATAAAATGACAAACCTCATAAAATGCGTCTTTAGAATTTTCTTCCCAAAGGTCCGAGTGATATTTATGAATGGGCTCTAGACAGGAAATGCTCCAACTCCAATTCATTAATGGAAAGGGAGTCACATAAAAGATTGCATCCATAATGTATGCAAACATATAAAAAGCGACTGGTTGTCCCTTTGATTTTGTTGTTTTGTAGTTTAAGACTTCTTGCGCTAGGTTATCTGACAAAATTTTATGCCAATTAAAACCAGTTCCTTCTGGAGCTTCCTCTAAAAAGGGCACCCAATCTGCATGAAAATGAGAGGGATCTTTTCTCCCGAAAAGTCTACATAGTATAATGGCTACATATACCATGTATTCATTTAGGGATGTTGTAGCATAAATCCCATGAGCATCAGCTCTAAACTTTTCTAGACACCTCGCCCATCCTCTAATCATGTCTGGATACAATTGGTCTTCCTCAATACATTCTTTTCTCTGAAACTCTACTAAAAATTCAGCATTAAAAGTATGTTTAGGATTTGGCGACAGTTTATACATTACTTGTATGTGTTCATGCCTGAATGAGCTGACGATATCTCCTTGGTCATTTAAAATGATACTTGTTGGGATATAGACTTTATCTAGAGCCCAGCTAATCATATCAGTGTATGCCACGAGCCGTGGGCGCACAACAATCTTATGAAGCTCAAACTCAGCTATGTCCCGACAATGATTTTCAAAATCAGGATGAGCATTCTTAAGCTCATACTCCAGCAAATCGGAGATTTGGGTCCAAGACTTGAGGGATTTTATAGCGTGTGGAGTAGTATCAGAGATAATGTCTCCATCCTGTGTGTCTTCATTTTTCTTCACTGCCTTTTCAGGTGCCATGACTCTACGTTTAATTGAAAACCTGTCACAAAAAATGGATTAATGAGCTCAGCTTAAAATGAAAACACCGACGTTTGAAAGTTCATTTTGAATACATTTAAAAATGATAAGACTGACATAGTTGTTATGATGCAGGAGCATCTCTCCATGTCATCCATCCAGCCAACCAGCCACAACAGTGAATTCAAATCGCACGCTAAGAGAGAGGCGCAACCTCATTTAAATATGAATTCAATGTAACTTTAATGTCTAGGTTGTTGAGCCAGGAAGTCGTTCTTTGTGCAGGCTATAGATAAGATCGACCATTAATATGTGTAATGGCTGAGATCTAGATCCAGATTTTGGATTAGACAACGCATTCAATGTAATTGAATAGGGTAGGTAGGTTGGAGGGAAGAGCTCGAAGAGCCCCCTCAGGTAAAGGAGATTTTCATATCTCATTTTGTAAAAAAAAGTAAGAAGTGGAAGTTGAGATGAGTAGAGTTCTGTGTATAGAGAGAAGAAGAGGGAAGAGTCGAGACCTTGTTACAAGTCGTGCTCAGGAACACATTGTAAACACAGGCATTTACCATATTTAATACAAAGAGCAGTTTTTCGTACATTATTCTGTGTTATGTGAATGTCTGTGAGTGTTCTTTTGATGTAGATGTATACTGTAGTTGTGCATTTGTAGGAGTGTCTTTGATTCCAGGGTTGAATTTCTTTGAGGCTTCACACCAGGAGGGTGTGACAGAACGTTGTGGGTTCTGAGAGTCGTGCACAGAGGTTACACTTCTGAACACTGCGGGTTCATACAGAGACGTGTTGCGGCACAGGAGCTGGAATCAACAACTCAGTGAAGACCTCAAGGTTGTTGAACACCTTGGAGGCAAGGCTGTGTATGAGAGACACAATTCCAGACAGATTTCTGTTATGGATTTCGTGAAGCTCTGCCAAGTGGGCATTGAGCACAGGCACAAGGTGCAGTTGGAGGAACTCTGTTTTGAGTTCAGACAGAAGCCAGAATCACTGAGGATTCAGTGAGGCTCTGCCAAGTGGGAATTGAGTAGGTGCAAGGAGTGCACAGAAGGACAGAACTGATGGAAGTTCTAAGAAAAGACACTCTGCCAGGTGGGAATTTGAGTCATTATGCAGATAGGCATAGGGAAGAAAAGGGAACTCTCTTGAGTCCTGTGATTTGAAGGAAGAATCCACTAAGGGATCTTCTCAGGGTTACTGAACACCCTGAAATCTCAGCAGGAGGTTGCTAGAGCAAAAGGAGCTACGAGAGCATCCAAACATTCTCCATCTATGGGAGAAAGGAACAAGGACGCTTTTCGATGGAGGTTGAAGCTACCAGAAAAGCTCAAGAGGAACAACGTTTTCATACGCGAAGGCGAACTCAAAGTCGAGAGCTCGTGGGAGGAAATAGACAAAGGGTTGAGGCCTTTGGAAATTTGGAATTTCTCCCAAGGTTGGGAAGAAAGTGTGCAAAGCTCAGGAGAGAGAACAGTAGCCGTTAGATCGGATGAAGAAGAAGATATGGACCATCGATTTTCAAGTCCAGGAAGGCGCACAGGAGAAGCGCACGGGAGAAATTATCTAAGCCATCAGATCTAGAGAAAACTTCCCGTCAGCCATCAGATTGGATAGGAGTTGCACGAGGTTTACTTTCATGGATAGGAGGCGGAAAATCCCAACAAGGGCATGGCCATCGGGATATCTCATATCGGGATATCAAAAATCTCGAAGACAAGAGATCATGGATTTCTATGGGAAAAGTCCCGGAAACGATCTGATTAGTCCGTTTGTGGGGTCACATGGACAAGATCGAAAGTCCATCGGCGTATCGGGGATCAGCGTTTTGTGAGTCCTGGAGACAAGGCACACAGGACATTTGGAGTCGCGAAATCGTGAAAAGAGATCAGAACCATCCATATTGAGGAGGACACATGGAAGTAATCGAGCGCCATCGGGAAAAGTCCCGGAAGGGAGGACTCCATTGGAGCTTTGGGAGTCAGCAAATTGGGAGTTCTGTGAGCAAGAGGTCGGGGAAATCCATAGTGAAAACCCTGATACAGTCAGAGTTGTCACTCTGTTGGGACAGGTGGCAATCATCGATATTTATCGATGTTTTGGCCATCGGGACTCACACAGGTAAGTGTTTTTTGGTTTGGCGTTTAGCGAAGTCTGAGGCTTAATCTGGACCGTCCATCCATTTGGGACGCGTGTCGGAGATCCGAAGAAAGTCGGGGATTGGTATATCGGGGATTCCGTGGACACGAAATCTTTTCATTTCGGAATCGTGAACCCCGAAACCCTGAAAGGAGGGAAGAGCCATTGTGGGAGCCAGCTGTCAGCACATCAGAGAAGAGCAAAGTGCCATCGTGAGGGGCCAGCTATCAGCATAGAGGAGAGTCAGGATTCGAGGAATCGCGAATACTGTGGGCATATGCATATTTTCATTCGAAACCCTGAAACCCCAACGAGGGATAAGACTGAGGTCACAGGGATAATGGTCATATGGGCCAGAGTCTAGCCAGGAGAGCTAGTGCGTAAAGAGTGCGTCAGGATTCGAGGAATCACGAATCCTGAGGACACATGCATTTGGACATTGGAAAGTCTGAAACTCTGACGAGGAGGTATGGTTGTAGTCATATAGGGGGAGGTCACGTGGACCAGGAGTCTAGCCTGGAGGGCTAACAGGAATTGGGCACATCGGGAAAATGAAGCCCAAAACCCCGAAAGAAGGATAAGGCTGTGGTCTTATGAATTAGCGGTCACATGGACCAGAGCATAGCCAGGTGGGATAACACGTAAAGGGCGCATATCGGTGAAATTGCTCATCAGAGATCGGGGAATCAAGGGTACAGGAACTCTTGACAATGGAAAGGACGAAACCCCGAAAACCCCAAAATTAAGATTGGGAAAAGTCATAGGTGCGTGTAGAGGCTGTGATAGGGTGAAGAAAGGACCTATGAACTGGGTTTTTAACAGGGATTCCATTGGGAGTCCAAAGGAGCCGCTTCGGCTCAAAGGTGAACTTTGAACAATCCTTAATACCAGGAGGTCAGGCACAGAGACCCTGCGGGGTATGTAGGAGAGCGTCATCGTGCCATCAAGTGGTATCAGAGCTTTGTTTTTGTCTGTATATTTCAGGAAAGAGAGGCAAGATATAAAGAGGACTCTGATACACATCAAGTGGTATCAGAGCGGGAAATTCATCTGTATATTTCAGGTGAAAGAAGACAGAGTTGTTGAGGAGTCTGTAAGGATTTGTTTGCAGGCAGGCAACAATATAGTAGACAATCGGAAGGATTGTAGGATGAAGCTGGTAGAACTCTTAGTGCGGAGTGACAGCAACAGGTTTGCTAGGAGAGAAGACAGAGACAACAACATGGCTACTGAAGGCCGTAGGTATGTTTGAAGGAAAAAATCAGAGCTATGGAGAAAAAAAGGTATGGATAGAGAGCTCACTGATATAATGAAAGAAATAGACAAGCTCGAACTGAGGATACGACAGGATAAGAAGATGGTTCAGGTATGTGAACTAGAGACTGGAAAATTTCTCGGTGAAGAGAATGAAATGGGATCAGTTGAAGATCTCAAGCACTGTCAGGAGGGAAGAGAAGAAATTCTAGTTTACCAGGTGGGCAACGAAATGAGATCGTTGTGGGGTCTCACGAACTGTCAGGAGGATAGCCAAGGAATTTCACATTGCCATCTGGGCAATGGTATGAGGTTTCTATGGGATCTCGAAGACTGCCAGGACGGAAGTGAAAGGTTTCCAGTTTTCCAGGTGGGCAAGGAAACAGATATGGAATTAGTTGATTCCATGGTCTGCCAGGAGGGCAGCAGAGACATTCCATATTTCCAGGTGGGCAGGGACAAGCAGGTGAATTTTGATTAGCCCGAGGCGCTGACCAAGTAGATGAGACTTTCTGAGGGTCTCATAAATGCAGAGGTGAGGTTGGATCAGCATGTGCAACTAACTGAGGAGGAAGATCAGGATAATATTCTGATGATTGGAGGGATCGAAGTATTCCTTCCACTTGCCCAAGAGGAGGTATAAGTATGTGTTGCAGATGGTGCAACAACAACAACAGAACAGTTAGTTGTGACTGTCAGGGAAGAAGAAGAATTGGATCAGACTTTGGAAGCTGCCCAAGCAGAGGAAGAAAACGATCATTCTGAGGAATGGATCATTACTTTCAGCCAAGAAGCTGAAAGAGTTGTAGCATTGGAGCTGACACCAAAAGAAGCAGAAGGATAAGATGAGCATTTAGAATAATGGCTTGACATTTTCATCCAAGAAGCTGAAGAGACTGCAACGTGGGAGTTTGCAGCAGAAGAAGAAAAAGGGGCAGATAGCATTTTCTTTGCTGATCTGTGGGAATAATTCGAAGCCCTGGAAGCAAGATTGAAAGTGGAGGGCATGCACATCCAACAAGTGAATTTGGAACTTGATGAAGGAGGCATGGGAGATCATGATGATCTGCTCATGTGCCAAAAAAAATTGTAGCTGAGGAGACTGCATGAACAGGACCAGCTGGACGAAGTGATTGAAGAGATCAGAAGGCTGATGTCGAGGCCAGGAGAGACTGCCAGCGAGGAGAGGCTGAGCAGAAGAGAAGCAACAGTAGTAGCAGCGCAGAAGCAACAACAGCAGTAGAATGGAACAGATGGGAAGCTCCAGATGTTTGTTTGGGATCCAGGATGATTTCCAACAACTGAGAGGGGAAGCTCATGAGCAGGAGCTCATGATTTTGTAGCTGAGGAGTTTGATGCAAGAGCATCTCTCCATGTCATCCAACCATCCATCCAACCACGCCAACAAATTCAAATCGCATGCTAAGAGAGAGGCGCATCTTCATTTAAATATGCATTCATTGTAACTTTAATGTCTAGGATGTTGAGCCAGGAAGTCATGCCTTTATGCAGGTTGTAGATAAGATCGGCCATTAATGTGTGTAATGGCTGAGATCTAGATCCAGATTCTGGACTAGACAGCCCATTCAATGTAATTGAATAGGGTAGGTAGGTTGGAGGGAAGAGCTTGAAGAGCCCCCTCAGGTAAAAGATATTTTCATATCTCATTTTGTAAAAAAAGGTAAGAAGTGGAAGTTGAGATGAGTAGAGTTCTATGTATAGAGAGCAGAAGAGGGAAGAGTCGAGACCTTGTTACAGGCCGTGCTCAGGAACACATTGTAAATACAGGCATTTACCATATTTAATACAAAGAGCAGTTTTTTCTGCATTATTCTGTATTATGTGAATGTCTGTGAGTGTTCTTTTATGCTGTAGATGCATACTGTAGTTGTGCATTTACAGTAGTGTGTTTGATTCCAGGGTTGAAGGTCTTTGAGGCTTCACACCAGGAGGGTGTGACAGAATGTTGCGGGTTCTAAGAGCCGTTCACTGAGGTTACAGTTCTGAACAATGCGGGTTCAGACAGAGACGTGCTATGGCACAGGAGCTGGAATCAATAACTCAGTGAAGACCTCAAGGTTGTTGAACACCTTGGAGGCAAGGTTATGTATGAGAGACACATTTGCAGACAAAATTCTGCTATGGATTCTGTGAAGATCTGCCAAGTGGGCATTGATCACAGGCACAAGGTGCAGTTGGAGGAACTCTGTTGTGAGTTCAGACATAATCCATAATCACTGAGGATTCGGTGAGGCTCTGCCAGGTGGGCATTGAGCGGGTGCAAGGAGTGCAAAGGAGGATAGAACTGCTGGAATTTTTGAGAAAAGACACTCTGCCAGGTGGGCATTTGAGTCATTGTGCAGATAGGCACAGGGAAGAAAAGGGAACTCTCTTGAGTCCTGTGATTTGAAGGAAGTATCCACTGAAGGATCTTCTCAAGGTTACTGAACACCCTGAAATCTCAGCAAGAGGTTGCTGGAGCAAAAGGAGCCAGGAGAGCATCCAAACATTCTCCATCTGTGGGAGAAAGGAACAAGGACGAGTTTCTGTGGAGGTCGAAGCTACAGGAAAAGCTCAAGAGGAACAATGTTTTCATATGCGGAGGAAAACTCGAAGTCGAGAGCTTGCAGGAGGAAACAGACAAAGGGTTGAGGCCTTTGGAAATTTGGAATTTCTCCCAAGGTTGGGAAGAAAGTATGAAAATCTTAGGGGAGAGCATAGTAGCCGTCAGATCAGCTGAAGAAGAAAATCTGGACCGTTGGTTTTCACGTCCAGGAAGGCGCACAAGAGAAGCACACGGGAGAAATGATCTAAGCCGTCAGATCTGGAGCAAACTTCCCGTCAGCCGTCAGATTGGATAGGAGCTGCACGAGGTTTACCTTCGTGGACAGGACGCGGAAAATCCCAACGAGGGCATGGCCATCAGGATATCGGAGATCTCGAAGACAAGAGATCGGGGATTTCTATGGGAAAAGTCCCGGAAATGATCTGAGCCGTCCGTTTGTGGGGACACGTGGAGAAGATCGAAAGTCCATCGGTGTATCGGGGATCGGCGTTTTGCGAGTCCTAGAGACAAGGCACTTAGGACACTTGGAGTCACGAAATCACGAGGAGAGATCAGAACAATCCATCTTGAGGAGGACGCATGGAAGTAATCGAGTGCCATCGAGAAAAGTCCCGAAAGGGAGGACTCCATTGGAGCTTCGAGAGTTGGCAAATCAGGAGTTCTGTGAGCAAGAGATTGGGGAAATCCATAGTGAAAACCCCGATACAATCAGAGCTGTCCATCTGTTGGGACAAGTGGCAATCATCGAGAGTTATCGACGTTTTGGCCATCGGGACTCACATAGGTAAGTGTTTTTTGGTTTGGTGTTTGGCGAAGTCCAAGGCTTAATCTAGACCATCCATCCATTTGGGACACGTGTTGGAGATCCGAAGAAAGTCGGGGATCAGCATATCGGGGATTCCGTGGACACGAAATCTTTGCATTTTGGAATCGCGAACCCTGAAACCCTGAAAGGAGGGAAGCTCCATTGTGGGAGCCAGCTGTCAGCACATCAGAGAAGAGGAATGTGCCATTGTGAGGGGCCAGCTGTCAGCATAGCGGAGAGTTGAGATTCGAGGAATCGGGAATCCCGTGGGCATATGCATTTTGGCATTGGAAACCCCGAAACCCCGACGAGGGATAAAACTGAGGTCACAGGGATAACATTCATATGGGCCAGAGTCTAGCCATGAGAGCTAGTGCGTAAAGAGCACGTTGGGATTCGAGGAATCGCGAATCCTGAGGACACATGGATTTGGACATTGGAAAGTCTGAAACTCCGATGAGGAGGTATGGCTGCAGTCATATAGGGGGAGGTCACGTGGACCAGGATTCTAGCCTAGAGAGATAACAGGAATTGGGCGCATCGGGAAATTGAAGCCCAAAACCATGAAAGAAGGATAAGGCTATGGTCTTATGAATTAGCGGTCACATGGACCAGAGCATAGCCAAGAGAGATAACGTGTAAAGGGCGCATATCGGTGAAATTTCTCATTGGAGATTGAGGAATTGAGAGTACAAGAACTCTTGATAGCGGAAAGGATGAAACCCCGAAAACCCCAAAATTAAGATTGGGAAAAGTCACAGGTGCGTGTAGAGGCCGTGACAGGGTGAAGAAAGGACCTGTGGACCAGGTTTTTCATAGGGATTCAATTGGGATTCCAAAGGAGCCACCTTGTCTCAAAGGTGAACTTTGAACGATCCTTAAGACCAGGAGGTCAGGTGCAGAGACCCTGCAGGATATGTAGGAGAGCGTCGTCACACCATCAAGTGGTATCAGATCTTTGTTCTTGTCTGTATATTTCAGGCAAGAGAGACAAGAGATAAAGAGCACTTTGATACACATCAAGTGGTATCAAAGCAGGAAATTCATCTGTATATTTCAGGTGAAAGAAGATAGATTTGTTGAGGACTCTATAAGGATTTGTTTGCAGGCAGGTAACAATCAAGTAGACAGTTGGCAGGACTACAGGATGAAGTTGGTAGAACTCTTAGTGCATAGTGACAGTAGCAGGTTTGCTAGGAGAGAAGATAGAGACAACAACATGGCTACTAAAGGTCGTAGGTATGCTGGAAGGAAAAACTCAGAGTTATGGAGAAAAAAATGTATGGATAGAGAGATCACTGATATAATGATATAAATAGACAAGCTCGAACTAAGGATATGGCAGGATAAGAAGATGGTTCAGGTATGTGAACTAGAGACTGGAAAATTTCTCGGTGAAGAGAATGAAATGGGATCAGTTGAAGATCTCAAGCACTGCCAGGAGGGCAGAGAAGAAATTCCAGTTTTCCAGGTGGGCAACGAAATGAGATCGATGTGGGGTCTCACGGACTGTCAGGAGGACAGCCAGGGAATTTCACATTGCCAGCTGGGCAATGGTATGACGTCGCTGCGGAATCTCGAATATTTCCAGGAGGGTAGCGAAAGGTTTCCAGTTTGCCAAGTGGGCAAGGAAACAGAGATGGAATTAGTTGATTCCATGGTCTGCCAGGAGGGCAGCAGAGACATCCCATATTTCCAGGTGGGCAGGGATGAGAAGGTGAATTTTGATCAGCCTGAGGAGCTGACCGAGCAAATGAGACTGTCTGAGGGTCTCATAAATTCAGAGGTGAATTTGGATCAGCATGTGCATCTGACCGAGGAGAAAGATCAGGATAATATTTTGATGATTGGAGGGATTGAAGTATTCCTTCCACTTGCCCAAGAGGAGGCAGAAGTCTGTGTTGCAGATGGTGCAGCAACAACAACTGAACAGTTAGCTGTGACTGTCAGGGAAGAAGAAGAATTGGAGCAGACTTTGGAAGCTGCCCAAGCAGAGGAAAAAAACAAGAATTCCGAGGAATGGCTCATTACTTTTATCCAAGAAGCTGAAAGAGTTGTAGCAATGGAGCTGACAACAAAAGAAACAGAAGGAGAAGACGAGCATTCAGAGGAATGGCTCGACATTTTCAGCCAAGAAGCTGAAGAGACTGCAACGTGGGAGTTTGCAGCAGAAGAAGAAAAAGGGGGAGACAACATTTTCTTTGCTGATCTGTGGGAACAATTCGAAGCCCTGGAAGAAAGAGTGAAAGTGCAGAGCATGCACATCCAACAGGAGAAGTTGGAACTTGATGAAGGAGGCATGGGAGATCATGATGATCTGCTCAGGTGCCAAAAAAAATTGCAACTAAGGAGACTGCATGAACAGGACCAGCCATGGGAGCAGCTGGATGAAGTGATCGAAGAGATCAGAAGGCTGATGTCGAGGTCAACAGAGACTTCCAACGAGGAGAGGCTGAGCAGAAGAGAAGCAGTAGCAGCAGCAGTGCAGAAGCAACAACAGCAGTAGAATGGAGCAGATGGGAAGCTCCAGATGTTTGTTTGGGATCTAGGAGGATTTCCAATAGCTGAGAGGGGAACCTCATGAGTAGGAGCTCATGATTTTGCAGCTGAGGAGTTTGATGCAGGAGCATCTCTCCACGTCAGCTAGCCAGCCAGCTATCCATGCCAGTGAATTCAAATGACACGCTAAGAGAGAGGCGCAACCTCATTTAAATCTGAATTCAATGTAACTTTAATGTCTAGGCTTTTGAGCCAGGAAGTCGTGCCTTTGTGCAGGCTGTAGATAAGATCGACCATTAATGTGTGTAATGGTTGAGATCTAGATCCAGATTCTGGACTAGACTGCCCATTCAATGTAATTGAATAGGGTAGGTAGGTTGGAGGGAAGAGATCGAAGAGCCCCGTCAAGTAAAAGAGATTTTCATATCTCATTTTGTAAAAAAAAGTAAGAAGTGGAAGTTGAGATGAGTAGAGTTCTGCGTATAGAGAGCAGAAGAGGGAAGAGTCAAGACCTTGTTATAGGCCGTGCTCAGGAGCACATTGTAAATACAGGCATTTTCCATATTTAATACAAAGAGCAGTTTTTCCTGCATTATTCTGTGTTATGTGAATGTCTATGAGTGTTCGTTTATGCTATAGATGTATACTGTAGTTGTGCATTTGTAGGAGTGTGTTTGATTCTAGGGTTGAAGGTCTTTGAGGCTTCACACCAGGAGGGTGTGAGAGAACGTTGCAGGTTTTGAGAGCCGTGCACCAAGGTTGCACTTCTGAACACTGCAGGTTCAGACAGAGACGTGCTGTGGCACAAGAGCTGGAATCAACAACTCAGTGAAGACCTCAAGGTTGATGAACACCTTGGAGGCAAGGTTGTGTATGAGAGACACAGTTGCAGACAGAATTCTGCTGTGGATTCTGTGAAGCTTTGCCAAGTGGGCATTGAGCACAGGCACAAGGTGCAGTTGGAGGAACTCTATTGTGAGTTCAGACAGAAGCCAGAATCACTGAGGATTCGGTGAGGCTCTGCCAGGTGGGAATTGAGCAGGTGCAAGAAGTGCACAGGAGGATAGAACTGTTGGAATTTCTGAGAAAAGACACTCTGTCATGTGGGCATTTGAGTCATTGTGCAGATAGGAATAGGGAAGAAAAGGGAACTCTCTTGAGTCCTATGATTTGAAGGAAGAGTCCACTGAAGGATCTTCTCAGGGTTACTGAACACCCTGAAATCTCAGCAAGAGGTTGCTGGAGTAAAAGGAGCCAGGAGATCATCCAAACATTCTCCATTTGTGAGATAAAGGAACAAGGATGAGTTTATGTGGTGGTTGAAGCTATAGGAAAAGCTCAAGAGGAACAATGTTTTCATACGCGGAGGTGAACTCGAAGTCGAGAGCTCACAGGAGGAAACAAACAAAGGGTTGAGGCCTTTGGAAATTTAGAATTTCTCCCAAGGTTGGGAAGAAAGTGTGCAAAGCTCAGGAGAGAGCACATTAGCCATCAGATCGACTGAAGAAGAAGATCTGGACCGTCAATTTTCACGTCCAGGAAGGCGCACGGGAGAAGCACACGGGAAAAATGATCTAAGCCGTCAGATCTGGAGCAAACTTCCCGTCAGCCATCAGATTAGATAGGAACTACACGAGGTTTACCTTCGTGGACAGGAGGTGGAAAATCCTGACAAGGGCGTGGCCATCGAGATATCGCATATCGGGATATCGGGGATCTCGAAGACAAGAGATCGGGGATTTCTATGGGAAAATTCCTGGAAACGATCTAAGCCATCCATTTGTGGGGACACGTGGACAAGATAGAAAGTCCATCGGCGTATCGGCAATTGGCATTTCGCAAGTCCTGGAGACAAGGCACCCAGGACACTTGCAGTCGCAAAATCGCGAGGAGAGATCAGAACCGCCCATCTTGAGGAGGACGCATGGAAGTAATCGAGTGCCATCGAGAAAAGTCCCGAAAGGGAGGACTCCATTGGAGGTTCAGGAGTCAACAAATTGGGAGTTCTGTGAGCAAGAGGTCGGGGAAATCCATAGTGAAAACCCCGATACAATCAGAGTTGTCCATCTATTGGGACAAGTGGCAATCATCGAGAGTTATCGGCATTTTGGCCATCGGGACTCACATAGGTAAGTGTTTTTTGGTTTGTTGTTTGGTGAAGTCCGAGGCTTAATATGGACCGTCCATCCATTTGGGATGCATGTCAGAGATTCGAAGAAAGTTGGGGATCGGCATATCGGGGATTTCGTGGACACGAAATCTTTACATTTCAGAATTGCGAACCCCGAAACCCCAAAAGGAGGGAAGATCCATTGTGGGAGCTAGCTATTAGCACATCAGAGAAGAGGAAAGTGCCATCGTGAGGGGCCAGTTGTCAGCATAGCGGAGAGTCAGGATTCGAGGAATCGAGAATTCAGTGGGCATATGCATTTTGGCATTGGAAACACCGAAACCCCGACGGGGCATAAGATTGAGGTCACGGGGATAACGGTCATATGGGCCAGAGTCTAGCCAGGAGAGCTAGTGCATAAAGAGCGCATCGGGATTCGAGGAATCGCAAATCCTAAGGACACATGCATTTGGACATTGGAAAGTCTGAAACTCCGACGAGGAGTTATGGATGCGGTCATATAGGGGGAGGTCACATGGACCAGGAGTCTATCCTGGAGGGCTAACAGGAATTGGGCGCATCGGGAAATTGAAGCCCAAAACCCTGAAAGAAGGATAAGGCTTCGGTCTTATGAATTAGCGGTCACATGGACTAGAGCATAGCCAGGAGGGCTAACGTGTAAAGGGTGCATATCAGTGAAATTGCTCATCGGAGATTGGGGAATCGAGAGTACAAGAACTCTTGACAGCGGAAAGGATGAAACC
>SNQJ01S0155088.1:0-10166 GCA_010110895.2 Picea sitchensis
CGGAGAACTAAGGATTGTGGATCAAAACTACAGGTTTCTAGACTGCATAGGTTTGCTCGCTCTACAGAGTTTGGAAATTGCTAAATTCTTTGAAAACAATATGTTCTACGATGACTTCTCAGAGCCTTATACTCGGGCTTAACTGACAAGTTCAACAATAAATGTTGTTCATCATGACCCTATGGACGCAACTTGGATCTGAGTTGTTCAACATGACAATTTAACAAGGTAAATCTGATTGGGCGATTCTAGCATTTACTATGCAAGTTGGACAGGGATGTGGCTAATTTCATACCTTTCCATTTGACGGGTTGGAATCCTGGTGCGAATACCAATGGAATCTTCGTGTATCATAGCTTTATGGCTTAACTAAATTCAGACGGGGCACCGTAATAGCAATAAAGGCTGTGACTGGACTGGTTGCATGTGACACATGGACTCAGATTGCATTCAGATTCATTCTCCCTCTGACCACAAAGGGGTCCCTGTCATATTAATGATCATCATAAATGAGTTCTTGCCTTCTTTGATCCTCCGCTGTTGAGTAAGCAGTTCTGCATCAAACACCACTTAAACAGAAAATGAACTACGTGTTGCGGTGCAAAACTGTGCACATTGACTTTATTAACTGAATTTACAAAAAATTGCAGAAAACTCAAATCTAACTATTATACATGCTCCTTCGGACTAGAGAAACAATCCTTTTAGCTCAATTCTAAGACATATAGGGTTTTAGGCGAGCACCATTCACCCATCCTGGCCACAACATACCATTCAGTTGCACAAGTCTAACTGCTCCAGAGGGTCGGACCTTCGCAACTATAAATGGTCCAAACCAATACATGTGCAACTTCCCAGGAAGCTTCTGGTACCGACTGTCATAGAGTAGAACCTTTTCTCCTTGCGCAAATACTTTAGTCTTAATGTGCCTGTCATGCCAAGATTTTTTCCTTTCTTTTTCAACTGACTGATGGAAGTCTGCTAAAAACCTGGTCTCCTCGAGTTCTTGTAACTCCATAAGTCTTTGTGCAACTGATTCCTCCTCCGACATATGTGTGATCTGTGCAATGTACAAACTTGGAGTGATGAATTCTGCATGCACCACTGCCTCTTTGCCATAAACTAGCTGGAACGATGTGTACCTGTGGATTTTCTTTGTGGTTGTCCTGTAAGCCCATAGTACTGTTGGAACTCTGTCATCTCAATCTTTCTGATTTGCGCACCAGACCTTTGTTAACCCTCTCTCCAGAATCTTGTTGAATGCTTCTACTGTTCTGTTGGCCTGCCGGTGGTAGGGGTTTCTTTTGTGATGTTGGATCAAGAACTCTGCTGTAAGATTTTCTATAGTGCTACTAATTAAATGAGCTCCATGATCATTGGTTAGGCTCCTAGAACATCCAAATCAAGTGATAATATTATCAAAGATGAACCTAGCAGCAGTATCGGTCGAGCACTCCTGAACAACTGTTGCCTCAACCCAACGTGTAAGTTTGTCAGTTGGGTAATGATGTACCTAGCCTTTGAACGCTTAGTTGTGGGGTTGATAGGTCCAATGAAATCAACTGCCCACTTCTGAAATCCCTGTAGAGCTCGAACTGGTTGAAATGGTAATTCATCTCATCGTGACGGCTTACCCACTCTTTGAAAAACATCACATGATCTAGAATATACCTTTGCATCCTTGAAGAGTGTTTCCCACCAAATTCCATCTTGGAGAACTTTCTGCGCAGTGGCCTTTCCTCCTAAATGACCTCCCACAACTTTGTTGTGGCACTCCCATAATATATCCTACCTTTCATGATCCAAGACACATCTTCTGAGGATACTATCTAGTCCCAATTTATACAATTGTCCTGTGATCAACTGTTAATCTGTTGCTCTAACAACCATATGGTGTTTCTGGGTTGCGGAATATGTTTCTGGGAAGGCTCCTATACTTAAGAAGACTGCTATGTCCTCCAGATACTCTGGTATGGCCTCAATCTAGAAAAAATCTGCATCTGGGAGCTGATTGTCAACTGCTCCACCACTTTCCCCTGACTCTAATATAGATAGGTGATCAGGTCTTACATTGCATCTTCTAGGCTTAATAACTAATTCAAAAGAAAATTCCCAAAATAGTAGCAACCATCTACAAATTATCCCTTCCAACACAGGTTTGTTAACTAGATATTTCAATGCAGAATGATCAGTGAAAAACTTGAAATGAGAGCCTAACAAATAATGTCTAAATTTCTTCAAAGCATAAATCATGGCTAAACCCTCCCTTTCCGTCGTTGTGTAGTTGTGCTCATCTTGTGACAAGTTCTGACTCACAAAATAGATAGGATGATCCATGGCTCCATCTCTAGGTTGCACTAAGATAACTCCTAAGGAAATATTTGAAGCATCTACGTGGACGTGAAATTCATTTTCCCAGTTTGGGAATATTAGAATCGGTGTTGTGCTGAGCTTCTCCTTTAGGGTCTCGAACATTTATCACATTCTGGGGTCCATTGTAACATTTTGACCTTTTTCAATAGATTTTCCAGAGGGGCAGTGATGTTTGCATATCTTCTGATGAACCTGCGATAATACCCTGTGTGTCCCAGCGTAGAGCGCAACTGCTTAGCACTCGTAGGTGGTGGCATGTTCACAATCACCGCAAATTTGGCTGGGTCTACCAATACTCCCTCTCGACATACTATGTGCCCCAACAAATTCCCATGTGGTACACAAAAGATACACTTTCTGAGATTCAATGATATATGCAATTCTCTGCATCTGTCAAACATTAGACGTAACAATGCTACATGTTCCTTGAGAAAAATGTATATCATCCAATCATCCATATAGACCTCTATAAAATTGTGAATAAACTCTATGAAAGCTACTATTACAATCTTGGAGAAAATTGCAGGGGCGTCCTTCAAGCCAAATGGCATCACATTGTATGTGAAAGATTCCCATTCTATTATGAATGTGGTCTTCTTTTTGTCCTCTTCGACAATCCTGACTTGGTGGTACCCTGAAAATCCATCTGTGAATGAGTGCGCTTCCTTCCACGCAACCTGTTCTAGAACCTCATTAGTAAAAGGTGTTGGGAAAGGGTCATGCACACAGGTAGAGTTAAGGACTCTATAGTCTACACAGACCTTGATATCCTTTGTGCCTTTCTTGCTTTGGATGACTATTGGGTTGACCCATTTTGCTTATTCCATTGCAAAAATAAGTCCAACTTCCAACATCTTGTATATCTCCTTCTTAACCTTCTATTTTACTCTAGGGTTAATATAGTATGGACTACGCCTCACAGGCTTGGATCATGGTTTCAATTCGATTTTCATTTATCCCATAACTCTTTTGATTCCCTTTAACTCTGAAAAAGTCTTTGGGAACAAATCCTCATATTCCCGCAACAAACTCTGTGTTTCTTGACTAGTTTTCTCATCCCAGTAGTCTCCCACCATAGCTATCTTAGGTTTCTTTGTGGTCCCTATATTGACTTTGCACAACTTTAATGGGTGATTATAGGAACTATCAGTCTGACTGGGTATGGTGTTCTAGGTTTCTCTATTCCCTTTTGTGTCTTTGATGGGTAGGTTTCTCAATTCCTTTAAATAATCTGGGATTCCTGAATCCCTACCAATATTATAGCATTTTATGGGCTTCATGGTTGAGGGTAGGTGAATATTAGTCTGAAGTTCTTGGCTATGTTTTGCACATACCACTAAGTTTGATTTCTGATTACTATTATCTGTAAAAATAAATTCTTTAATCTTTTGCTAGACTATTTCAAGCTCAGGGTACTTACTTGTAGACAAGAAGTCGTTGCAAAAATGAGTTGCCATCATTTTCCAATCGATGGTATCCTCGTGTATGAACCAAGATTTCGAGATTGGACCTAGGGAGTGGGGAAATACCTGAACCTAGAAGCGAGAGGGTATTTTCGCAATTTGCCACTGTGTCACACACTGTTCAATATGTTCTCTAGGATCAGATTCTCTGCTGAACAGTTGTGCAACTTGGAAATCCGTCTGCATCTCTGATTCCAACTGCTCCTTATTTTGAAACCTATACTTGATAGCTTGCTTCACATTGTCCCAAGTTCTGAGTAAGGCTTTATGATTAGCCCACCATATGGAAGGGGAGTCCTGGATGGCTACATCTAGTACTGATATCCTTTGGTCCCCTACTACCTTTTATTCCATGCTGAGTAGAAAATTGTCGAGCCCTGAGGTGCCATCATATACTTGGTGTTCTCTAAATTTTGTCCCAACCCATCTGGTTTCTCTGAAAGTTGCACATATCCTTGATAATTTTTCGTACGAGCCTTGCTGCCAACTGTCAAAAGCCAATTCTGAATCTTTGTCTACTGACTGTATACTCCTCCAACTTACCGATCCATCAACAGTAGGATTTATATTCTTGTTCTTACTGTTAAAGTGTACAACTGATCCAAGTCTTCTCCCTCCATATTATTGTCTGTTGGCTCTCTATATCTGGGCCCCACATATGGGTCCAAGGGTTGAACTGCCTTGATTCCATCAGCCTCAAAGGTCACGGTGTCTTTCTTTAAGTCAATTACTACATAGTTTTCATAGGCCCAATCAATTCCAAGTAGTGTAGGGTAAGGGTCCTTATCCCCCATGATTTCAATCACTTCAAAGTCAACTATGATGTTCACTCCCGCAACATCTATTTCCACACTCTCCAGTCTTCCTATTGGGAAAATACAATATTGGTTGGCCATTCTTGGCTGAATTGGGGAATATGACAACCTAGGTTTTCCTAAGGCTTCACAAGTCTTCTTAGGCAAAATGTTCACATCGGATCCTAGATCCAACATGACATCCTTAATCTCAAATTCGTCTAACAGGGCTACTAGTCTGAATTCTTTTCTAGTTCGTACTTTTCTTTTCTGCACTCTCTGAGTACTCTTCTTAGGTATATTAGTCCTTATTCCAGCTTCTGTGGGTTCTTCATTCCCTAAAAATAGGTATAACACATTGCACAACTTCTTTGTTAATTTATCGTTCCCGAGAATGTCAAAGAATAATTGAAACCAAAGGTCGACTATATTTTGAGGTTGCTCATGTTGTCTCGACATGATTGCAAGGTTTCTTGGTGCAAGGCATGATGTAGGGACTTGAAAAATCTTAGGGTAAACAATAGGATGTGGGGGTTTCTCTTGTATCTCAAGGCTAGGGATATTCTGAAATAATTCTATGGCATTTTTAAAGAACAACTTCTATTTTAGAGGGTCATACCTGTCTTGTTTAGGTGTTGCTTTCTGGATCTGAGGTAGAGTATCAACATAAACTCCTGTCTTTTCTCCTCCTCAAGTAACGATATTGAGGTTGGGAAATTATCCTTTACTAACTCCCTTGATTTCTGAACTAATGAGGTTAGTTCCTCATTGTCATACCCGATCTTCCCATTTTGCAATTAGTTCTGGGCAGTCTTCAGTTGCATGCCCATTGGTTCTACAGTGAGAGAACCATGGTTGCCTTGGATGAGGACAATCTCTAGCCATGTGGCCTTGCTCCTCACAATTATAACATCTTCTTGGCCCTCTTCCCTCAGTCCTTCCTCCTCTAAAGTCTCCTCCAACCTCACCTGCTCGACCTCTTCTTGGTCCCTCAGGGTTTTCGGTCACCTTGAATGTTGTTTGTCCAATCTTTCTGCAAGTGCATCCAACACTCTACATTGATTGGTAGTATGTGTGGTAGATGCACAAAACTCACAATGTACTGTATTTGGTAATGTCAAATATTTTTACATAGTGGGGCACTGTCTCGACCCATGCCCATGGATTCGACAAATCTCACAATACTCAACCGCTGGTGCTGCTTGGATCCTTGGAAAAGCATGATATGGGGAGGTGTTATGGAATGGTAAGTTCGCAGACACTTGCACAACTCCTCCCGTGGATCCTGGTGAAGGTCCCATCGGATTCTGAGGAGGTCCCTTTCCCCTCATTCATGGACATTCATTCACCAGATGTCCTTTTGTATAACATCCGGTGCACCATACCTACGATCGTCCTGGTTTAGGTATTATCAATTCTTGAATTTTTTTTGTAAGCGCTGATATTTTCCCTTTAGTTGCACCAAATTCGCATGTGCTGGGGTCTGGTAACTCTCAGGCTCCTAGGATATCCCTCCATGGCTTCAATCTTCATAGATTGTTCCAAGGGATCTGTCAAAGAGGCTATCCGCTGTTGCGTTAGCGGAATCTGAGTCAGAGGTAGTAATCCATGAATGTACCATTCCCTTTGATGTTCTTCATGGATTGGATGTGCTAACCTCCCTATAGCATTTTAAAAATTCTGGTTGTATTCCCAGGCTGATTCAACTTCCCTTTGTTGGATCTCACACAACTCAGACAAAGCCTGTTGTTCTGACTGAGGTAGTTTAAACTCTGCTATGAGCCTTGTTCGTACCTGTCCAAGTGTGAATGCTTGAACTTGCATTCCTAGCATTCCTGGCTCAATGATCTTCATGTACCACTTGAGAGCACGACCTCTCAAGGTATTATGGAACTCAACAAACTTATTTTCATCTGGATTCCCTCTGGATATCTAGATTGCTTCACACAAGAACCAATGCTACTCAACATATTCATCTCCCTTACCCCATAATTCTGGGTATCGGGAAATCGAACCTCCCATGTGACCAACCATTTCTGATCTTGGTTCTCTTATCAAAATGAAACCTAACATTCTTGCTTGTGATCTACTAGGGGATCCCAATATCCTCCCTGTACTCGCACTTCCTGGCTATGATTGACTAGCTAATTGTACTGGAACAGAACTAGCATGAGAAGGTAATATCAAATTTACCACTTGTATAGAAGACACTTGGGGTATGGACAATTCGGGGTTAGCGCCACTGGCTTCAGGGTGGTTTTCTTTGATCTGGGGGGTCTCGTTTTCTTCCACTAGAGCGGTCTCTTTAGCTAGATCCCCGATCTTTCCTGTCATTGGGGCCAAATATTCTCTTTCTTCTTCAAGATTCATGCTGACTTCCTCCTCTCTTATGTATACACCTTCTCCTTCTTGTCCAACCTCCTTGGGACTTCTTTCTCTCTGTTCTTCTCTCTCACTTAATCTTTGATTGATCAATCTTTCCTGTCTTCTCATATTCCACAACTCTTCCATCTGTCTTTCCTCTGCTTCTCCTGGTCTAACTTCTTTCCACAACTTCTTAGACTGTCTTTCTTCTTTCTTGATCTTGTCGTGTCACCACTTCTCAACTATGGCAACTCTTTTCAAGGCTCGCTCATCTCTTAAGTCCATTTCTTGTTAGTTCCCCACCCGTTTGTCAAAGAACCCTTCCCCTCTCTCGGGCCATGACTCTATCCCAGCCTCTCCCTACCCCAAGCGAGGGTGTTTATGCTGCCATATCAGTTGGGGACATAGTCAACATCTCCTCTTCCATCTAGAAATCTTTAATCCATAGGGGGATTTCTCTCAACGGTCTTCCCCTTGCATCTTTCTTGAAATTTTCCTCTTCCCGTGAAAAATATTGGTGGTTCTCAGCTACAAGGTCGATAATGTATCCTTCTAATGTGGTATTGACCCAGAAATAAATTGCGTGTGTGACTAGACAATCGAACCGATGAAGTGCTACAATATTTTATGTGTCCCAAGTACAGGTCCTCTTGACTCATTCTTGGAACTCTGGAAATTCTTGGAGACTATTTATCTAGTGGAAAATTTCTTCCAGGAACTTAACCCAGAATATCTCGTACTGGTCACTTGATCTTTCTGAGTAAAAGACTGCCTCATGAGTATCTTCCACCGATTTTCCCCTTAGCTCCACTTATTTCCATATGAAGATGTCACAGTTTATTTCCCACCATTGGTCAATATTAGATCTATGAATCTGCGGAAGCATCCTCCCTATAGGTTCCCTTTTAACTCAGGTCCCGGAAACATAACCATTTTGTTGGTGCAAGTTTGATCAGACCAGGGTCCTTCTCAGGTTACCAACAAAAGGTACCGAGTAGTCTAGAGCGCTGGCATTTTCATCTCCTCTGAAGAGAATAATTCTCACTTGAAGCACTACTGAGACAATTAGATAGGGAAGGGCAAGGAAAAGACTTAGGAGGATTCACAAAACCTTCAAGATTCATCCCGATCTTGCACAAGACATCTAACTACCAAACATATCTAAACTCAAGTGTGCAAGAACTGAACCTACTTATGTTGAGAACAAGAATTTAAACACAGAGCCATCATGTGGAACTTATAAACCAGAAAGAAGTACTGTAATGCATAAGTAAAACAAAAAAATACACAACGTATTTTGAAAATTTAGATCCTTCTTCATATTGTCTTCAGATCTTTCTTCATTTACAAACTCAGATATACATAGTAGCGCTCTGTTACAAACTCCTGGTTCTAGACTCAGGTTGCAAAGCTCTAACTCTAAAAAATGGTGTATCAATTACATTACACACTCAAAACCCAACTTGACCCAAATGACAACAACCTAACAATGAGAGAAATATCAAACTGAACACAATCACAATTCAACTGAACCCTTTTACAATCATATCCAACCCTATATATAAGCTAGGTTGTGTCTTCTGTCTTTCCTTGCACACTTTCTTGTTCTGTTGCAACCACTTTTGCTTTGCTGGCGTTGCGCTATCCCTTTTCGCAACTCATTTATGTTGCTTCTTCTTGCTCTGCTGTCCAGCTTCTTCTGAAGCTTGTACAACTCGTACTAGGCCAAAACTTGCACAATTCCTTATCCCAAAAATGAAGATCCCAACAATGTACTTGAGATTTATAGCTCCTCTGTGCACCATGTCTCGAATGTAGTGATATTTGATATCTATGTTCTTTGACTTGTCATGAAAGACATTATTCTCTGTAAGCTTCATGAAACTTTGATTGTCACAATGTATCAAAGTTGGCTCCAAATCTAGATCAAATATCCTTGTAAGCAACTTATGAAGCCACATTGCTTCATGGATTGCCACACTAGTTGCGATATAATCTGCCTCTATTGTACCGAGTTCCATTGATGTCTGCTTCCTACTCAACCGTGAGATCATACTTGATCCAAAATGGAAGCTACATTAAGATGTTCTCTTCCAGTCCATTGTGATCCCTTCCCAGTTAGAGTATGTATATCCCTGCAGCTTCACATCTCCACCTAATACATATCCCAATCCATATCCAATTGTACCACGTTGGTACCTCAACATATGTTTTGCTTCCATCCAATGTACATGTCTAGGTTCAACCATGTACTTACTCAAGGTGTTTACTGCAAAACATATGTCCAACCTTGTGTTAACTGGGTACATCAAGGATTCAATCAGTTGTCTGTATATTGTGGGATCCACCAAATCTGAATATGAATCACTCATAAGTTTCATATTTATCATCATGTGTGTGGTCATGGAATTGTAGACCATCATCCCGAGTCTCTACATGATCTCAACAATATGTTTTCCTTGGCTAAGAAAAATGTCATCTGATCTCTGCCACACCTCCAATCCCAAGAAGTAATGCATCCACCCTAAATCCTTCATCTTGAACTCTGAAGCAAGCTCACTCTTGCACCAAACTATGAGCTTCTTATCCCCTGTAAGAAAAAGGTCATCAAGGGGCAACCGTCCCCAAGCTCATCAAAATAATTGTCTAGTATATCATGCCTTGGGTGCCTTCTTAATCCCATACAAAGCCTTCTTCAATACACATACATGAGACTCCTTCTCATGTATCTTGTGGCTGATCTATGTACACTTATTTTGGCTACTGGAGAAAATATCTCGTCATAATCTTCTCCCTCTTTCTAGGAGAATCCTCTGGCCACAAATCAAGCTTTGTACATCTCAATGTTTCCATCTACAACATGCTTGATCTTGTAGATCAACTTGGAAGTCACAATTGACTTCCCTTCTAGTCTCAGAACTGAGGCAAAATCCATATCCCTGTCCTTCTGACTAGTTTCCTCCTCTGTCATTGAAACAAGGGAATCCTCCTAGGAGGTCTCATATCTCCTCGAAGCCTCTAAATATTTGATCTAGTCTCCTGTCTGTTAGTCCTGGATGAAGTCTCTCTCTTCCATTTGAATATGAGGAGGAATACTTTCTGAATGAAAGTCTCTAAGCCACTGAATCTCTCTAAGATCAGGCTCACTCTGAGTCTACATGCTACCTCTGAA
>SNQJ01S0155088.1:10176-25882 GCA_010110895.2 Picea sitchensis
AGACCATCATCCCGAGTCTCTACATGATCTCAACAATATGTTTTCCTTGGCTAAGAAAAATGTCATCTGATCTCTGCCACACCTCCAATCCCAAGAAGTAATGCATCCACCCTAAATCCTTCATCTTGAACTCTGAAGCAAGCTCACTCTTGCACCAAACTATGAGCTTCTTATCCCCTGTAAGAAAAAGGTCATCAAGGGGCAACCGTCCCCAAGCTCATCAAAATAATTGTCTAGTATATCATGCCTTGGGTGCCTTCTTAATCCCATACAAAGCCTTCTTCAATACACATACATGAGACTCCTTCTCATGTATCTTGTGGCTGATCTATGTACACTTATTTTGGCTACTGGAGAAAATATCTCGTCATAATCTTCTCCCTCTTTCTAGGAGAATCCTCTGGCCACAAATCAAGCTTTGTACATCTCAATGTTTCCATCTACAACATGCTTGATCTTGTAGATCAACTTGGAAGTCACAATTGACTTCCCTTCTAGTCTCAGAACTGAGGCAAAATCCATATCCCTGTCCTTCTGACTAGTTTCCTCCTCTGTCATTGAAACAAGGGAATCCTCCTAGGAGGTCTCATATCTCCTCGAAGCCTCTAAATATTTGATCTAGTCTCCTGTCTGTTAGTCCTGGATGAAGTCTCTCTCTTCCATTTGAATATGAGGAGGAATACTTTCTGAATGAAAGTCTCTAAGCCACTGAATCTCTCTAAGATCAGGCTCACTCTGAGTCTACATGCTACCTCTGAAGCTTGAATCCCTCTGAGTGTATATAATCTCCAAAGCCATCTTCTCCCTCTGCATGTGATGACCTCCTCTGAAATTTGATCTCCTATGTGTTAGTGTCATTATTTTCAAAGTAGAGTTATAGATTTGTCAAGAGTTTGCAAAGTTATTCCTTGGTATTGGGAAGACCAATGAATTCGTAATTGAGTAATTGAGTGTGTGTATGTTTTCAAAGAGTTTGTCTATAAGATTTTTCAAGGTCTTTGGGTCATTGGTCTAAAGTTGTGGCTATAAACTCTAAAGTCATATGTCAAAAAGAGTCAAGTCTAAATTCTAGGAGCAATGGTTTTTTTGAGATGTCATGGAACATAATGACATATTATGAAAGTTAGAAGGTCATCAAAGGTCATAATCTCATTTTTCCTATCTTTCAAAGTGATTTTTGTACTTAAACTTGCAAAAGCACACACACTGCACAAGTTCCTTGGCACTACACAAACTGTCATATCACCCTAAAATGGTCTAATCACATTTCAAGATCAATTTGCTTGGCACATGCATGTTTTTCGCCACCATTTTTCATTGCACAATACCCTTTGCTTTCGATCAGACCCCTTCCTTCAAGCAGATTAAAAAAACCTTACCTTCTATGCAATCCCTTTTCATCTCACTACGCAAGCCTGTCCAGCTCGCTATGCAATATCCACACAGTACTCGCATGCTACAAATCCCCCGTTCCTCTCTTTTTTGTTGCGCAAAGACTGAAGGGTTATATCTTGTGTCTAACAAACATCCTGCACCTATTACCTACGATCTAAAAACTTGCTTATTTCATTGTTGAGTCCATTGACATAATTAAAGAAACCCTAATCCTGTTGTCCACCATGTAAAATTCCATATCAGAGTTTTAGCCTTGAAATGCCTTGTCCTTACTAGTCTCATTGTTTTATCCTATATTTGTAGCATGACAACGCAGGAGAAAAATAAATACAACAAAGGAGACAATGTATTGAGATGTGAGCCACAGAGCTTGGAGTTAGTGAATTATGATCCTGCATTTAGGGTTTCATTTGAGCAAGCTGGCTGCATGATTTTCTGTGAGAATATTCAAGGATATAATTCACAGGTAACAAAGGACTTTGCCCTCAATTTCAATGGAGTTTAGATGAGGATTTCAGATATTACCTTCCAGGTATCAAAGGAGACAATGGCTGCTGCAACTGAGATTCCAGTTGTTGGTTACTATTTGTCTATATGAGTTTATTTCTTTATCTTGAGTGACCTAGGGTTCATGTCTGTTTGGGGTTCCAACAAAGCCTCTAAAACTATAAGCCCTCCTGGTAAACTAGAAGGCAACACAACGCACAGAGTGCACTGCGCCGTCTCACCCGAGATAGTCTTAATGGGTGGCTGCAATACTCATGTGTTTGCAACTAGGATTGAGTGGAGATTTGAGAAATGTACACTAAGAGTTCTATTTTAACTTATTAACACAATAGGCGATCATTCACGATTATGAATGCAATATAACAACTTATTCATTTATCCTATCAATAACTACTGAAGATAGTAAAGAAAACACGTGCATTCAATCAAATAACCCAGGTTTTACCGTGGTTCACCCCCCTAGGCTATGTCCACAGATATCTGGCTCTCAAGCTCTTTTATTATAGTAGTTCAAAAACTACAATGCTGCGTGCTTTACAACTCTTCTCAGTTGGGTCAAGATATATTATGAGGCGGATTAGATCGCACCAAGCTCCTCAGCCTGCGATCTAACCCTCAAGATCTACCCTCCTTACTCCTCTCCAACTCAACAACTTACAAAATTAGGTCATATAGAAAAATAATACAATTCGTTATCAAAATAAGACTCCTCTGATCTCTACTTCTCCTCTCCCCTATATCTACTCCTCTTCTTTATTTCCTTGCTAGCCTCTCTTTTCGATGAGACCTAGGTATTTATATTTATACATTTCTAGCTCGCCAACCATTACAATGTATTGCAAAAACCCTAACCCTAACGTCGTTAGGTATTCCATGCATGCATGCGTGATGCTCTTCCTTCCAGCTGTCGCTTCCCTCATGCATGCCTACTTTCCCAAACTAAACTTTATTTCCTCTTTGGCCTGCTTCCAACATACCCCCAACACTGACATGTGGATTGACACCTAACCTTTGTGAGCTTCATCGATCTCCATGGTGATCGCCTGAAACTTCTCCCCAAGCTCTGCTTCTTGCGTTTGAGCCTGCGCGGTCTTCTCCTTGAGTGTGTCTACTGTCTGCACTGCAATCTCATCACTGATCAACCCTACACACTCTACCTGGGTCTGTGCCATCTATGTCTGGGATTCCTCTTTCTGTGCAATGACCTCTGCTACTCACTCCTAGAGCTGTTCCATTTGAGCCTGACGCTCCTTTTTCTGCGAATGTGCAGTGGTGATTTTTGCTTGTATTCTCTTCATGTCTTGCACCCCTTTGATGCACTCTGTGATGAACATTTTCTTCTACCTCTGCTTGAGGTCTTGGACAACTACACTTATCCTTTCTTCTTCCTTGTACCACCAGTAGACTTGCTGATTCTCTTCTAGCTTCATCCATAGTTGTGCTTCTTTGTCGAACAGGTTAGCCGCTGCATGGAAATGTCGTTCTATCTCCTCTATCTATTTTGTTGCCTCCTTCTTCCTTTTATTCCTTACCATCGGTGGAGTGGTAGGTGTGAGTTGTTCACGGAGATTCTCGATCTCCTTTTGATATTGATCGATTGCCTGTGCAATCTGATCAATCTTCTCTGCTGCTGTGAGTTCGTCCCTCTATGCAGTGTTGAGGGGTCCCAAATCCCTTTAACTCAACAATAGGAACCAAACTCACCACTGAGGCCCAATTAGACTTTGCAACGTTTAATGGTGGAATGGTTCTCCATATCTTGCGATCTAGCCAATTAATCGATGGGCTTTACGTTTTATTGTGAAGGCTTCTCCTTCAGTTCAAACATTCTCTTTTTGTATTTTCTCTTATAGGTGGGACTGATATAAGATAAAAGCCAATATAAACCAACCAGGTAACACATAGGGAAAAAGATTTAACTACTAGAGAAGGCTGATCTTGGGATAACCCTTCCTCTCTAGCATGCAGACACCAATTATCTACCACAAGCCTAGTAATAATACATTAACCTACTGGTATTCCCATTATTGACTGAGATACGATTTATTAGAAGAAAACATGCATGCGATAAACAATGGCAATATAAATAATTTCCTTAACTAGAATCATCAATCACATGTTAACACAACGATTTATTTTCATCAATAAAGACAAGAACTGTAAAACATTGAATTCGATAGCTTATCAATGGATTTAGAAGCTCTTACTCATTACAACATCCATTCAAGAGATGAAATAAAAAATAATTCTTCTCCACATCCAATCATACACACTTTTGATGAAAAACACAAAATTGTCTTTGGTCCTAAACAAGACTTCTCAATTAAGGCAACTTCGAAATAGTTCTTAACAAAATCCAAAAATGAGGGGTCTTTTAAACAACCATCGACCCTTGCTAATAGTTCAATCCTTCTATTTATAACATACCGTTAACTAAAAATAACTATTAAAGTGCAGCTAACTAAAACAAAACTCATGACATGTCGCTCTTCTTCTATTAGTGTTCATAGAGTCATCAAATGGTCTCATGCTGCTTTCGTTTAGTACCCGGATGACGTGCTCTTCAGCATCTCGACCTTGTTTCACCGTGCTGATATAGTCGATCCTTTCCACGGCTTGGTGTGATTTCTCGTACCACCTCTCGATATCCTTGCACGTCACCAGTGCCGTGAGGGTTTCTTCTTGAAGCTCAACTATCCTTGTAGTGAATAGGTGTTGTTCCTTTGTGAATTTGCTATAGGCCTCCTGGAATTCACTCCTTAGGAAGACCGCAACCTGTGTGGTGTCCTAGTAATACTTCGCCAAGTGGCCCAAATGTTCCAATTATTTCAAAGCAACATCCAAATCCACTTTGTTGATATTATGGTAGCTTCGGGTGGTATCAACCTCCATTATGACCCTTTGACGAGATTAGAATATTTCGGAAGCAAGAAAATAAGTAAATGTAACCCTGGAAGAGATGTCGGCTGAGAGAGATAATTAATCTGAATTAATTAGTACCAAGAATGAGAAGTCAGCCCAGGTAACTTGCTAGAGCCAGTATAAATATAGGGCACCATTTCTCATTTTACACACAACTCTTAGAATTACAGAGAGACACTTGTGCGCACTGCAGTCTGGCAGTCTTGTGCACAAGTTCTAGAGAAGGTGTTGACGCCAATTCTGAAGCCTATTGCTTCTATCTTTTGGGTTGGAATATCTAATTAGCTTTGGTTACTTATTTCTTGGTGCATTATCCTTTCTTGGCTATTGTATTGCTACTAGGATTCTTCTCTCTGTCAAGGTCAAGGTGCTCGGAGGGTGGCTTTGGCCTATGGTTGGGTGACAATAGTGATATTGTCTATGGTAAAACGAGCACATTCTAACATGTTATGGGCCCACACCTCCTTCATTCAGTCTAACCCCTGGAAGGAAGCATAACCATTAGGATACTAAGCTCACTGAATAATTTCCGCTAGGGTTTACTAGCAGGAGTAGCTTCCAAGACATTGCTGCTAGGGTTACTAGTAGGAGGAGTTCCAGAAACCCTAAAACCTCAATCCAACACCTTGTGATGGAACATATTTCTCAATAAGAAGGTATTCAAGTGTGCCTTAGTCCAATGCACCTCTTGGCACTCTTACAAGGTAGAAATGTCAAAATTGAAGTTTTGGATCAATGCATGACCAGTCACTAGTAAACCGAAGTCATGAGTGAAAAGACTAGTCATCTACACTACTCAACACTCACAAGAACAATTGAATATGACATGTGGATAGTTGATAGTGGAGCTTCTAGACATATGATGTGAGATCAAGCCATATTCTCAAATCTAGATAAGAAAAAGACATCGTACAAGGCAGAGCTTGGAGACAAAAGCACTTACTTAGTCGAATGATTTGGACAAGCCTCCGTCAAATTGAAAACAGGTAACAATGTTCATTTGAGAAATGTCTTATATGTACCTGGTTTAGAAAAGAATCTTGTATCCATATCTTGTCTAGAAGACAAAGGAAACATAATAGCTTTCATAGATGGAAAAGTGTTATCTTGGCATAAAGACTCCAGCATAGAGAATGCTAGGGTTATTGGAACCCGTGAAGGAAATATATATAGACTACTAGAACAAAATGAAGAATCTCTTGTACATGATGAAGTCAATCCCAATGAAATTTTTCATAGAAGGTACACTCATATTAATTATCAAGCATTACCTTTTCTCAAAAATATGGTTGAAGGAATACCATAATTACAGTCTACATATGAAGGAATTTGCAAAGGATGTGCTCTTGGAAAGAATATCAAGAAACCATTCCCAAGCAACAACAATAGATATAAGGAGATTCTAGATATAATACACTTAGATGTTTGTGATCCGATGCTAGTCAAATATCTAGAAGGTTCTCTTTACTATGTAATCTTCATAGATGATTACTCAAGAAATACTTGGTTGTATCTCCTGAAGACAAAGGACGAAGTATTCAACAAGTTTCAAGAATTCAAAGCAGAAATAGAGAACCTCACAAACAAGAAAATCAAGACCTTGAGAATAGATAATGGAGGAGAATACACATCAAAGGAATTCGTTTCCTTTTGCACATCAGCAGGGATTAGGAGGGAGCTGACTGTTCCTGATAATCCTCAACAAAATGGTGTAGCATAAAGGAAGAACAAATCTATTGAAGAAATCGTGAAGGCGCTACTAAACGATCAAGGTTTATCTATGTTCTTATGGGGAGAAGCAACCATGACAACAATATATGTTTAGAACATAAGTCCTCACCGCATATTGAAGGATATGACTCCATAAGAAGCCTTCTCAGGTAAGAAACCTAATGTGGAAAATCTAAGAATCTTTGGATGTCCTGTTTACTCTCACATTCCCAAGGACAAAAGGAATAAATTAGAACCATCAGGAAAGAAGGGCATATTCATGGGATATAGTGAATCATCCAAATCCTATAGAATCTACATCCTAGAAAAACATAAGATTGAATTCAACAGAGACATGATCTTCAATGAAAAGATGGATTTCAAGAAATCCATAGAAGAAACTATAGAAGAAGAAGAGTATGAAGAGCCTATTGAAGAAGGCACATGTCTTCCAAAAAACCAGAATGAAGAAAAGTAACAACTTGATCATCCGATGCAACCATGTGAGACCATTGATTCAGACACTATACCTAAGACCAAGAAACAACCATCTTGGCTTGAAGCAACCCTGGAAGAAGCAGAAAGACTCAAGGCCCCAAGTGGGACCTTCAGAAAAAGTAAAAATCCCAAAAGATTCTCCAGCTATGTAGCATGTATGACAAATATTATAGATGAAGAACATACCACATTTGAAGAGGCAGTCCAGAAGAAACAATGGAAGGAAGCCATGACAGAAGAACACCGGTCCATCATGAAAAATGATGTATGGGAAATTGTTCCTAGACCTAAAGAAAAATCAGTAGTAACCTTAAAATGGGTATATAAGATCAAACATGCAGTAGATAGAAGCGTGGATAAATATAAGGCAAGGTTCATAGCTAGAGGGTTCTCCCATAAGGAGGGAGAAGACTGTGATGAAACATTTTCTCTGATTGCTAGATATACTTCCATTAGAGCTATCATATCTCTTGCCGCTTCCATGGGATGGATTTTACATTAGATGGATGTAAAGACAACTTTCCTCAATGGAGCAATCGAAGAAGAAGTATATATTGAACAACCTCAAGGGTTTGAAGTACATTCCAGAGACACTCATGTTTATAGACTAAAGAAAGCTTTATATGGACTCAAGCAAGCTCCAAGAGCTTGGTATGCCAGAATAGACAACTATCTAATGAGACTTGGTTTCTCCAAAATTCATGCAGACCCAAATATTTACTACAAAGTCGTGAACAATGCACCTATGATTCTACTACTATATGTAGACGATATATTCCTAATAGGTGAAGAGTATATCATCATCCAATGCAAAAAGGAACTAGCTTCTAAGTTTGATATGAAAGATCTTGGTCTCATGCATTATTACTTGGGACTAGAAGTATGGCAGAAGCATGGTGAAGTATTCCTTGGACAAGGAAAGTATGCAATAAAGATTCTTCAGAAGTTTGGAATGATGGATTGCAAATCCATGGACACTCCTATGACTACATATATAAGAAAAGTAAGAGATTCAGATTTTGATCTATGAGATCCATCACTATATTGACAATTGATTGGGTCATTGATGTATTTGGTAAATACTTGACCAAACATTTGTTTTGCCGTAAACACACTAAGCCAGTTCCAGGTGGAACCTAGACATGAGCATTGGACAACTGTAAAACATGTTTTAAGGTATATCCATGGGACACTAAACTACCGTTTAAGATATACAACATCCAGTGATATACAAATTCATGGATTCACAGATTCAGATTGGGCAGGAAGTGCAGAAGACACAAATAGTACTTTAGGGATGTGTTTCAGCTTGGGCTCCGCTATGATATCTTGGGGAAGCAGGAAACAAAAGTTTGTCGCACTCAATACATCTGAAGCAGAATATATCACAACATGTGAGGCATGTATAGAAGCAAAGAGGCTGAGAAAGTTGATTTCTGATTTATTTGATCAGGTTCTAGATTCGACCATAATACACTGTGACAATCAGAGTTGTATAAGACTATCAGAACACCCAGTGTTTCAGGAACGGTCAAAACACATTGAGATCAAATACTACTTTATTAGAGATAAAGTCCAGGAAGGAGAAGTAAATCTCCAGTACATCCCCACAAATGAGCATACACCAGATATCTTGACAAAGCCTCTGTCCAGAATAAAGTTTACATATTTTCGAGACAAATTGGGGATCGTGGAAATAATTCCCTTAGCTGAAAGGGAATGACTCTCTAGGTTGGGAAGGAGCACTGACATTGAATTAAGGACAATCATTTTCAAGTTTGAAAAATGGTCCATCTTGGGCAGTTTATTTCCATTTTGGAAAGTGGTTTGAGATTTCTGACAGACAGGCATTTTCCAGTTTGGAAAATGGTCCAGATCGAATGGTCATTTTCATAATGAAAATGGTTTGATGGATTGCTGATGTACCATAGACAACGATTTCCCATTGTGGTTAACATGGGGAATGGTTTATGCCAGTCTCTCTTCTTGACGGTCAGTCTTAGTAGTGGTCAAGAAGACTGGTCCACCTCGCTGGACAGTCATTTTTTCGAAGCTCACAATTGTGAGTAGTTTCGAAGAATGGTTCATTTTGGAGGTTGGTGTAGGACACTCATTTCCTTAGGAAATGGTCCGGATAGTCATTCCCTAGGGCATATTCATTCTCTCCAGGTTTCACTTTGTTTAGTGCCAAAGGAATGGCCCAGATAGGTGAATGGTTCAAGTTCAACAATCAAGGATAGGATTTCCCTAGGCCAGACTCATTCTCTCCAACTTGTACTTTGTTTAGTGCCGGAGGAATGGCCCAGGATAGGGAATGGTCCAGGCTCAGAAATTAGGATAGTTATTCTTCCTTGCTTGAGAATAATAGTCCAAATAGCCCATCATTGGTGTTCTACTCTGAGGGCAAATGCTCTTCCAGATCTCACAGATGTGAGTGGAAGAATGGCACAGATGACTCAGTTTATATCATAACATTGTTTCTTTGCAGGTTGATATTAGTTGATATGTTGGAGACTGCATGTCTCCAGATAGTAGAGATATTCTACTATGGTGGATATGTTCCACTGTTTGTGACTATGCATCACATATTGAGTAGTTGTGTACTACTATGGATAAACACAGTTGTGTTCTGTTAGTTGACATTGTGCCAGTTGTCATGGAGATTATCCAATTGGATAATAATGACAGTGCTCGTGATGCTACCAGTTGAATGGTCTGTTTGTACTCAAGACCATTATCAGTTATAACTCCCTAGCTAAGAGGGAGTTTTGATATTATGGTAACTTCGGGAGGTATCAACCTCCATTGTGACCCTTTGACGAGATTAGAATATTCCAGAAGTAATAAAAGAAGTAAATGTAACCCTAGAAGAGATGTCGTCTGAGAGAGATAATTAATGTGAATTAATTAGTACCCAGAATGAGAAGTCGGCCCAGGTAACCTGCTAGAGCTAGTATAAATATAGGGCGCCAACTCTCATTTTACACATAACTCTCAAAATTACAGAGAGACACTTGTGCACATTGCAGTCTGGCAGTCTTCTGCTCACGTTCTGGAGAAGGTGCTGCCGCCAGTTCTGAAGCCTATTGCTTCTACCTTTTGGGTTGGACTCTCTGATAAGCTTTGGTTACTTCTTGCTTGGTGAATTAGCCTTGCTTGGCTATTGGATTACTACCAGGATTCTTCTCTCTGTCAAAGTCAAGGTGCTCGGAGGGTGGCTTCAACCTATGGTTGGGTGAGAATAGTGATATTGTATATGGTAAAATGAACACATTCTAGCACTCTTCATCCCTTTTTTCTTTGTCTAGGGTGGCCTCTGTGATTGCCATCCCTGCGCTGATAAGTTCAGATGTTTTGGCATGCTCTGTATTTATCAAATTTTCCTCCATGGTGATGAGGATGGAGTGATCTAGAGTGATACTCCTCTTCTTGGTGGTTCTCTGTATGATAAATTTTCTTTTCTGGTCGTAAGCGATGGCATTTATGTCAGCAACTTCATCCATGAGCTCGGGGATTTGCTGATCTCCCCAGGTGAGCATATTTCCCAGGCTCCTGATGGTATATATATGTTCAAGACTGGGTTCTTGATCTTCCTCCCTGTGTTCTAAAGGTCTGGCTTCTGTTTGTTTCTCATCGAGAAGTTGAGTGCCGATTGAAATTGAGTCATTGGGGGTAGGACCAATACTTACTTGATTATCGGCCATTGAGACGCCGATTTCCCGCTGTGGAGCTTCTTCCTTTTGTTCGCTCGAACCTGGCTCGTCCTTCGGACTATCTTCTTGGATCTCTGGTGGATCGGGCAACTTAATGTCTAAGACACTTTCAAACTCTTGTTCATTCTTTGGGAGGCAAATTTGAGCATCGTGAATTGGGGAAGATGCCTTCTCTAGCTCCTTTTCCTCTATGATCTGTACAAGGGTCACCAGGGATACCTCCGGGCTCTCTTCATCATCATAAATGTTTATCAATTCACTGAGAGGGTTTGGTGCATGTTGGCACAGGGGCAGACCTAGGGTTCAACTCTAACAATGCACCAACAAACCTTAACTACTAGCCTTTTCAGAAACACCTGCGAAGCATATGCAGTCTCACCCGAAGTAGAAATAAGGGGTTGCAGGACACATGTGTCTACAACTAGAGGAAATGCAAAGTATATCCATGACAACAACACACAACAATCTAGTTATTCTTTATCTCTCTTAAGCCTACTTCACAAGTTATATCTTTGATCTAACACAATAATGCAATAACAACATAATCGATAACGAATAACACAACACCAACCACAAAGAACAACAAGATATACGTGGTTCACCCTCTCCTTGTGAATACGTCCACAAAACTATGTTTCTTGATATATTAGATGGAAACATACAATTCTATTTGTGCACTTAGCTGTATATCCATCTCCTTCTCTTCCTCTCTTCCCTCCCTGTGCACCCAGCTGCAGGGTTGATCTTCGCACCCAGCTGAAGATATTACAATATAGACTCAATATCGTTCTCAACAATAGTAATAGAAGTGACTAACAATCAATTATTGAGAAACCCCCTCGACTCTCCTAGACCTTTATTTATACATAACATGACCACAGTCTAGGTATCAAAACCCTAAGTGCCAAAAACCCTAGGTCCACTTGACCCTTGCTTTTAAGGGCTTTGCCAGCCTGCCTTTCCTTCTTTTCCACGAGGTGATCCAAAGAACTTGTTGATGTCTTCTTCTTCTTTCTAAGTTGTCACAATCCATCTTCCTTACTACTTTATCTTCCTCGATCTTCTCTTTCAACGACTAACTTTTCCTTTCTTTTCTCCTTCTTTTCCCCCTTCGACCATTCCTTGGTTTATTTGCCTTCCGCACAATTTGTACTTCACCTTTATTCCTTAATATTTCCTTCATTCCATAACCAAGGGCCAACAGGCCCCCAACACTCACATGTGACTCATCCCGAGTCACTACAAGACTTAACCTTCTGTTTTACTTCGACTGCAGACTGCGCGAAGCATCCTATGCTTTCTACTTCATCCCTCTCTATCATGTGCAGACTGCATTTTTTGTGTCTGGTACCCAGTTTCAACTACACCTGGTACCTAGACCCTTCTTTTATTTTCTTTTATTGGGAGCTACGAGGTAGATGGTTGTCATAATACAATTTCAACCGGCTCCCATTTACCAAACCTTCTTTCCATTCTCCATTAAGGGTCTTCAACTGTGCATCTCCTCCTTCTGTAACATAGGAAACCTTAAATGGTCCTAACCAATGTGTCTTGAAATTCCCTGGATGCTTCATACAACTTCACATAAGAACCAGTTCTGGTCAGGATCTTTAGATCCATCTCCTCTGAAGATGGGTAACCTCATTTCATCTACCATAGATCTACCTTGGTTTCTCGGCTGAGTATGTGATAAACTTCTTGTAACAATAATCTGACTGCTCTGACTAATTTGGTTACTTTGGTTACTTAATGCTGCTAAAACAACATGAGGAGTAATAGTACTTACTTCGACAGTAGGTGTAGTTCCTGAAGTTTCTGGCTCTCCTCGGCTTAGTTCTTTGGTCTATACTTCCCCTATTCTTACGGATTCTGAATGCTCTTCGTCTGTTAGATCTGCTTCTTATCCACTGTAGAATCCCTTGTCTCCATAGTTTTATTTAAATTCGTTTGCAAGAGGAACCTCTCTGAACGGTCTCCCACTACACGTGTGTCCAGCCTCTGTGTCACTGTCGCTGTCCAAACTCTTGAACATTAACTTTACTGTATCATCAGGATATTTTTCTTATGCAATAACATCTTAATCCATATTTTTAAAAAGTGTAGGAACTTTCCTCTAGGTCCCTTAAAGAAATACCTCTCCTCTTGAATATACGATTCGACTCTATCAATAGCAAACTCAGTAATGTACCCTCCAATAGTGTTATCAAACCAGAGATCCACCGCTCTAGACACAACGTTATCAACTCTCTTGACCTTCTTGATCATCGTTGCTGTCCAAACCACAGGTGGTCTAGATCTGATCTCGAACTGGGTATCTTCTAGTCTGGCTAGCCACTCATATAACTCCTTATGAATTCCTCCAAATAAAATATCGTGTATGTCGGTAATGATGTACCTTCCCAATCAATCTTTTGTACTAATGCTAGGGTTCTTGTTCTGGGCTTCGATGAAGTCCTTTTCTTGTTCTTCTATCCACTTCTGAATTTCTGTCTTCGATGGGAACCACCTTGACATTCCCTCAAGCAGATCCCTGTCCTGGAAACATAAACATTTGTTGGCACGGGGGAAAACCTAGGGTTCAACTCTAATAGCACACCAACAAACCCTAACTACTGGCCCTTTTGGAAACACCTGCAAAGCAGATGCAGTCTCACCTGAAGTAGCAATAGGGGATTGCAGGACATAGGTGTCTACAACCATAGGAAATGTAAAGTAGATCCAGGACAACAATACACAACAATCTAGTTATTCTTTATCTCTCTTAATCCTATTTCACAATTTATATCTCTAATCTAACACAATAATGCAATAACAACGTAATCGATAACGAATAACACAACATCAACCACAAAGAACAACAAGATATATGTGGTTCACCCTCTCCCTAGGGATACATCCACAAAATTGTGTTTCTTGATATATTAGATGGAAACATACAATTCTATCTGCACACTTAGCTGCAGATCCTTCTCTCTCTCTTCCTCTTTTCCCTCCCTGCGCACCCAACTGCAGGGTTGATCTTCACACCCAGCTGAAGATCTTACAATACAGACTCAATATCATTCTCAACAACAACAATAACAGTGATTAACAATCAATTATCGAGAAACCCCCTCGACTCTCCTAGACCTTTATTTATACATAACATGACCACAGTCTAGGTATCAAAACCCTAGATCCAAAACCCTAAATGCCAAAAACCCTAGGTCCACTTGACCCATGCTTTAAAGGGATTTGCCAACCTATCTTTCCTTCTTTTATGCGAGGTCCTCCAAAGCACTTGTTGATGTCTTCTTCTTCTTGCTGAGTTGTCCACAATCCATATTCTTTACTTCTTTATCTTCCTCGGTCTTCTCTTTCAATGAATAAATTTTCCTTTCTTTTCTCCTTCTTTTCCCACTTCGACCGTTCCTTGGTTTATGTGCCTTCCGCACAGTTCATACTTCACCTTTCTTCCTTAATATTTGCTTCCTTCCATAACCAAGGGCCAACAATGCACTTGTTCTCCCTGATGTTTCGACTGTCTCTAGCTGAGCTGAAACACCCCATAGTGATACGGCCTGTGGCATTGTGATTTCAGGGTCATCTAACCTGACGATTTCATCGATGTCTATTAATTCAAGGCCACTTGGGCCTAGTTGACTTTCATCTGGGTTGTCGGAAAGGGAACTCGTCATTCCTGTGAGGTCCGGTTCATCTTGCAACTGAAAAATTATTCATTACACTTGTTCTATCTTGAGAAACCCTCTTTCTCGTGCGTCCTGCATCATAGGGAAACCTCTATCCTTCACCGGAGCTACTAGGGGAACCTCTGTTGCTTCTGCCACTATCATTTCTTCTCTAGCTTCGAGGGCCTCTTGATTCGAATTCTCTATGGTCGTCGCTTGTTCATCCAGGCTCATGGCCCTGAACTTGGTCATTTTGGGGTCGACCATCCTTGCCACCACCTCGTCCTAGTCTTGGGAATTTTATGTGAAGAATTCATCTTCAAATTGTTCATGGGCGTATGGTCAACAAGACAACACTTGAGAAGCATGTTTCAAGACTAGACCTTTTGGATCGTGCTTGCGGAATCGACCCTTCTGGAATCTGAACTCTAGTTGGATCATCCCTTCGTCTTTGGCTTGAGTTGTGTCCTTCACCATGTAGAAACCTACATGGAAACCATAAGGTATGAACTCTCGCTTCTTGTCCTAATTTAGGGTGGCATTGTAACCTTGCAGGATGGTTTGGTAGCATATATCTCCCACTACAGGTCAGTTAGGGACATGATCTAGCAGAAGGTGTGGTGCTCCAGTAGCCCTGAACACCTTGATGTAGTTATCATGCTCGTCCAAATACCAGTGACCTACTTTTGATATCATCTTTTTGGCCGCAGCCGATAGTCTTGGGCATTCTTTCTTAAAAAGAATGAAATAAATACGTGTGATGAATTCATCGCAGATGAGGGAGTAAGATTTCTTGTACCTTTTCACCCATATGATGCTGAAATATACATGGACCAAGAGCTCTACGACGTGCCAGCTCAGGTTCACGCTGACGAAATGTTTCTGGCGCACATGACATCAAGTAAATATGAAGCCATGTAGAAGGCTGGTGTCTCTCCTTCCTCCGGAGTCTAATCCTGTTGTATGAAAATGCTCAGTTGATTAGAAATGATGGCTCCCCAGTTGAAGCCGCTCCCTTAAATCGCCACTGTGTAAGCTAAGGGAATCCATGCCTCTGAAAACCTGGAACAATCCTTCTCTCCATATAATTGACAGATGAGAGTCATCAAGTAGATGTATGGCTCCCTTAAGTTGGTCGTCTAGTACCAGCCAGGGCTCCGGTTGGTGTACTTCCTGTATTCCCTCCATGTGTGAGGTCATAAGAGAATCTGATGGCCAAAATACATTACCAATGTTTACTGATGTGCCAAATGATTGAGCCCAATGATCAGGAACTAGGAGGTGCTGTCTGCA
>SNQJ01S0155088.1:25892-48390 GCA_010110895.2 Picea sitchensis
TTGAAACTTGTTGAATACTTCGTCCTTTGTCTTCAGGAGATACAACCAAGTATTTCTTGAGTAATCATCTATGAAGATTACATAGTAAAGAGAACCTTCTAGATATTTGACTAGCATCGGATCACAAACATCTAAGTGTATTAGATCTAGAATCTCCTTATATCTATTGTTGTTGCTTGGGAATGGTTTCTTGATATTCTTTCCAAGAGCACATCCTTTGCAAATTCCTTCATATGTAGACTGTAATTCTGGTATTCCTTCAACCATATTTTTGAGAAAAGGTAATGCTTGATAATTAATATGAGCGTACCTTCTATGCCAAAGTTCATTGGGATTGACTTCATCATGTACAAGAGCTTCTTCATTTTGTTCTAGTAGTCTATATATATTTCCTTCACGGGTTCCAATAACCCTAGCATTCTCTATGCTGGACTCTTTATGCCAAGATAACACTTTTCCATCTATGAAAGATATTATGTTTCCTTTGTCTTCTAGAAAAGATATGGATACAAGATTCTTTTCTAAACCAGGTACATATAATACATTTCTCAAATGAACATTGTTACATGTTTTCAATTTGACGGAGGCTTGTCCAAATCATTCGACTAGGTAAGTTCTTTTGTCTCCAAGCTATGCCTTGTGCGATGTCTTCTTCTTATCTAGATTTGAGAATCTGGCTTGATCTCACATCATATGTCTAGAATCTCCACTATCAACTATCCACATGTCATCTTCAATTGTTCTTGTGAGTGTTGAGTAGTGTAGATGACTAGTCTTTTCACTCATGACTTCGGTTTACTAGTGATTGGTCATGCATTGATCCAAAACTTCAATTTTGACGTTTCTACCTTCTAAGAGTGCCAAGAGGTGCATTGGACTAAGGCACACTTGAATACCTTCTTCTTGAGCAATATGTTCCATCACAAGGTGTTGGATCGAGGTTTTAGGGTTTCTGCAACTCCTCCTACTAGTAACCCTAGCGGCAGTGTCTTGGAAGCTACTCCTGCTAGTAAACCCTAGCAGAAATTCTTCAGTGAGCTTAGTATCCTAATGGTTATGCTTCCTTCCAGGGGTTAGACTGAATGAAGGAGGTGTGGGCCCATAACATGTTAGAATGTGCTCATTTTACCATAGACAATATCACTATTGTCACCCAACCATAGGCCGAAGCCACCCTCCGAGCACCTTGACCTTGATAGAGAGAAGAATCCTAGTAGTAATCCAATAGCCAAGCAAGGATAATGCACCAAGAAAGAAGTAACCAAAGCTAATTAGAGATTCCAACCCAAAATATAGAAGCAATAGGCTTCAGAACTGGCGACAACACCTTCTCTAGAACTTGTGCACAAGACTGCCAGACTGCAGTGCGCACAATTGTCTCTCTGTAATTCTAAGAGCTATGTGTAAAATGAGAAATGGCGCCCTATATTTATACTGGCTCTGGCAAGTTACCTGGGCCGACTTCTCATTCTTGGTACTAATTAATTCAGATTAATTATCTCTCTCAGTCGACATCTCTTCCAGGGTTACATTTACTTATTTTCTTGCTTCCGAAATATTCTAATCTTGTCAAAGGGTCATAATGGAGGTTGATACCACCCGAAGCTACCATAATATCAACAAAGTGGATTTGGATGCTGCTTTGAAATAATTGGAACATTTGGGCCACTTGGCGAAGTATTACCAGGACACCACACAAGTTGCGGTCTTCCTAAGGAGTGAATTCCAGGAGGCCTATAGCAAATTTACAAAGGAACAACACCTATTCACTACAAGGATAGTTGAGCTTCAAGAAGAAACCCTCACGGCACTGGTGACGTGAAAGGATATGGAGAGGTGGTATGAGAAATCACACCAAGCCGTGGAAAGGATCGACTATATCAGCACGGTGAAACAAGGTCAAGATGTTGAAGAGCACGTCATCCGGGTACTAAACGAAAGCAGCATCGACTGCATAAGGAAATCGACCGAATATTGGGAAAAAATGGCTCGGGAACCTTATCAAAAAATCCAAGAGAAATGGGTCGAGTGGGAGAAAAGTTGGACCAAGATCAACCGAGCAATGAGAGACATCGACCTCCCCAAATTCGGCACACCCAATGACTTTGTCGACTTGCGCAACATAGTCAAATCACATGTCGAACAAGACTCATCATGGGCTAAGGAAATAGAAAAGGTGTTAGACATAGTGTTGAGGCAGGTGCAACAATTCATGGAGCACCCGATCAAAGCTCAAGCCATGTTGCAGCAATTAAGTGCCAGAATAGTCAAGTATCTGGCAGAGGCAGTAGAGATACAAGAGATCCTTTTGGCCCCAATGGAACAGCATAGATTCTTGTATGCTAACACATGTGAGGATCTCTTCGTCAAGTGGTCAGAGTACGAGAAGAGTCATCCTCTCAAATGAGACCATTTGATCACTCTATGAACACTAATAGAAGAAGAGCGACATGTCGTGAGTTTTTTTTTAGTTAGTTGCACTTTAATAGTTATTTTTAGTTAACGGTATGTTATAAATAGAAGGATTGAACTATTAGCAAGGGTCGATGGTTGTTTAAGAGACCCCTCATTTTTGGATTTTGTTAAGAACTATTTCGGAGCTGTCTTAATTGAGAAGTATTGTTTAGGACCAAAGACAAGTTTGTGTTTTTCATCAAAAGTGTGTATGATTGGATGTGGAGAAGAATTATTTTTTATTTCATTTCTTGAATGGATGTTGTAACGAGTAAGAGCTTCTAAATCCGTTGATAAGCTATCTGATTCAATGTTTTACAGTTCTTGTCTTTATTGATGAAAATAAATCATTGTGTTAACATGTGATTGATGATTCTAGTTAAGGAAATTATTTTTCTTGCCATTGTTTATCGCATGCATGTTTTCTTCTGATAAATCGTATCTCACTAAATAATGGGAATACCAGCAGGTTAATGTATTATTACTAGGCTTGTGGTAGATAATTGTTGTCTGCATGCTAGAGAGGAAGGGTTATCTCAAGCTCAGCCTTCTCTAGTAGTTAAATATTTTTCCCTCTGTGTTACCTGGTTGGTTTATATTGGCTTTTATCTTGTATCAGTCCCACCTATAAGAGAAAATACAAAAAGAGAATGTTTGAACTGAAGGAGAAGCCTTCACAAGAAAACGTAAATCCCATCGATTAATTGGCTAGATCGCAAGATATGGAGAACCATTCCACCATTAAACATTGCAAAGTATAATTGGGCCTCGGTGGTGAGTTTGGTTCCTGTTGTTGAGTTAAAGGGATTTGGGACCCCTTAACACTGCGCAGAGGGCCGAACTCATAGCAGCAGAGAAGATTGATCAGATTGCGCAGGAAATCGATCAATATCAAAAGGAGATCGATAATCTCCGTGAACAACTCACACCTACCACTCCACCGACGGTAAGGAAGCAAAGGAAGAAGGAGGCAACAAAATAGATAGAGGGGATATAACGACATGTCCATGCAGCGGCTAACCTGTTCGACAAAGCAGCACAACTATGGATGAAGCTAGAAGAGAATCAGCAAGTCCAGTGGTGGTACAAGGAAGAAGAAAGGATAAGTGTAGTTTTCCAAGACCTCAAGCAGAGGCAGAAGACAATGTTCATCACAGAGTGCATCAAAGGGGTTCAAGACATGAAGAGAATACAAGAAAAACTCACCACTGTGCAGATGCAGAAAAAGGAGCGTCGGGCTCAAATGGAACAGCTCTAGGAGTGAGTAGGAGAGGTCATTGCACAGAAAGAGGAATCCCAGACATAGATGGCATAGACCCAGGCAGAGTGTGTAGGGTTGATCAGTGATGAGATTGTAGTGCATACAGTAGACGCACTCAAGGAGAAGACCGCACAGGCTCAAACGCAAGAAGTGGAGCTCGGGGAGAAGTTTCAGGCGATCACCATGGAGATCGATGAAGCTCACAAAGGTTAGGTGTCAAGCCACATGTCATTGTTGGGGGCATGTTGGAAGCAGGCCAAAGAGGAAAGAAAGTTTAGTTTGGGAAAGTAGGCATGCATGAGGGAAGCGACAGCTGGAAGGAAGAGCAGCACGCATGCATGCATGGAATACCTAATGACGTTAGGGTTAGGGTTTTTGCAATACATTGTAATGGTTGGTGAGCCAGAAATGTATAAATATAAATACCTAGGTCTCATCAAAAAGAGAGGCTAGCAAGGAAATAAAGAAGAGTAGATATAGGGGAGAGGAGAAGTAGAGATCAGAGGAGTCTTATTTTGATAACGAATTGTATTATTTTTCTATATGACCTAATTTTGTAAGTTGTTGAGTTGGAGAGGAGTAAGGAGGGTAGATATTGAGGATTAGATTGCAGGCTGAGGATCCTGGTGCGATCTAATCCACCTCATAATAGACTTGACCCAACTGAGAAGAGTTGTAAAGCACGCAGCATTGTAGTTTTTGAACTACTATAATAAATGAGCTTGAGATCCAGATATCTGTGGACATAGCCTAGGGGGGTGAACCACAGTAAAACCTGGGTTATTTGATTGAATGCACATGTTTTCTTTACTATCTTCAGTAGTTATTGATAGGATAAATGAATAAGTTGTTATACTGCATGCATAATCGTGAATGATCGTCTATTGTGTTAATAAGTTAAAATAGAACTCTCAGCATACATTTCTCAAATCTCCACTCAATCCTGGTTGCAAACACATGAGTATTGTTGCCACCCATTAAGACTATCTCGGGTGAGATGGCGCAGTGCACTCTGTGCGTTGTGTTGCCTTCTGGTTTACCAGGAGGGCTGATAGTTTTAGAGGCTTTGTTGGAACCCCAAACAAACATGAACCCTAGGTCACTCAAGATAAAGAAATAAACTCATATAGACAAATAGTAACCAACAACTGGAATCTCAGTTGCAGCAACCATTGTCTCCTTTGATACCTGGAAGGTAATATCTGAAATCCTCATCTAAACTCCATCGAAATTGAGGGCAAAGTCCTTTGTTACCTGTGTATTATATCCTTGAATATTCTCACAGAAACTCATGCAGCTAGCTTGCTCAAATGAAACCCTAAATGCAGGATCATAATTCACTAACTCCAAGCTCTGTGGCTCACATCTCAATACATTGTCTCCTTTGTTGTATTTATTTTTATCCTGAGTTGTCATGCTGCAGATATAGGATAAAACAATGAGACTAGTAAGGACAAGGCATTTCAAGGCTAAAACTCTGATACGGAATTTTACATGGTGGACAACAGGATTAGGGTTTATTTAATTATGTCAATGGACTCAACAATGAAATAAGCAAGTTTTTAGATCGTAGGTAATAGGTGTAGGATATTTGTTAGACACAAGATATAACCCTTCAGTCTTTGCGCAACAAAAAAGAGAGGAACGGGGGATTTGTAGCATGCGAGTACTGTGTGGATATTGCATAGCGAGCTGGACAGGCTTGCATAGCGAGCTGAAAAGGGATTGCATAGAAGGTAAGGTTTTTTGAATCTGCTTGAAGGAAGGGGTCTGATCGAAAGCAAAGGGTATTGTGCAATGAAAAATGGTGGGGAAAAACATGCATGTGCCAAGCAAATTGATCTTGAAATGTGATTAGACCATTTTAGGGTGATATGACAGTTTGTGTAGTGTCAAGGAACTTGTGCAGCGTGTGTGATTTTTCAGGTTTAAGTACAAAAATCACTTTGAAAGCTAGGAAAAATGATATTATGACCTTTGATGACCTTCTAACTTTCATAATATGTCATTATGTTCCATGACATCTCAAAAAAACCATTGCTCCTAGAATTTAGACTTGACTCTTTTTGACATATGACTTTAGAGTTTATAGACACAACTTTAGACCAATGACCCAAAGACCTTGAAAAATCTTATAGACAAACAATTTGAAAACATACACACACTCAATTACTCAATTACGAATCCATTGGTCTTCCCAATACCAAGGAATAACTTTGCAAACTCTTGACAAATCTATAACTCTACTTTGAAAATAATGACACTAACACATAGGAGATCAAATTTCAGAGGAGGTCAGCACATGCAGAGGGAGAAGATGGCTTTGGAGATTATATACACTCAGAGGGATTCAAGATTCAGAGGTAGCATGTAGACTCAGAGTGAGCCTGATCTTAGAGAGATTCAGTGGCTTAGAGACTTTCATTCAGAAAGTATTCCTCCTCATATTCAAATGGAAGAGAGAGACTTCATCCAGGACTAACAGACAGGAGACTAGATNTTCAGAGGTAGCATGTAGACTCAGAGTGAGCCTGATCTTAGAGAGATTCAGTGGCTTAGAGACTTTCATTCAGAAAGTATTCCTCCTCATATTCAAATGGAAGAGAGAGACTTCATCCAGGACTAACAGACAGGAGACTAGATCAAATATTTAGAGGCTTCGAGGAGATATGAGACCTCCTAGGAGGATTCCCTTGTTTCAATGACAGAGGAGGAAACTAGTCAGAAGGACAGGGATATGGATTTTGCCTCAGTTCTGAGACTAGAAGGGAAGTCAATTGTGACTTCCAAGTTGATCTACAAGATCAAGCATGTTGTAGATGGAAACATTGAGATGTACAAAGCTTGATTTGTGGCCAGAGGATTCTCCTAGAAAGAGGGAGAAGATTATGACGAGATATTTTCTCCAGTAGCCAAAATAAGTGTACATAGATCAGCCACAAGATACATGAGAAGGAGTCTCATGTATGTGTATTGAAGAAGGCTTTGTATGGGATTAAGAAGGCACCCAAGGCATGATATACTAGACAATTATTTTGATGAGCTTGGGGACGGTTGCCCCTTGATGACCTTTTTCTTACAGGGGATAAGAAGCTCATAGTTTGGTGCAAGAGTGAGCTTGCTTCAGAGTTCAAGATGAAGGATTTAGGGTGGATGCATTACTTCTTGGGATTGGAGGTGTGGCAGAGATCAGATGACATTTTTCTTAGCCAAGGAAAACATATTGTTGAGATCATGTAGAGACTCGGGATGATGGTCTGCAAGTCCATGACCACACACATGATGATAAATATGAAACTTATGAGTGATTCATATTCAGATTTGGTGGATCCCACGATATACAGACAACTGATTGAATCCTTGATGTACCCAGTTAACACAAGGTCGGACATATGTTTTGCAATAAACACCTTGAGTAAGTACATGGCTGAACCTAGACATGTACATTGGATGGAAGCAAAACATATGTTGAGGTACCTACGTGGTACAATTGGATATGGATTGGGATATGTCTCAAGTGGAGATGTGAAGTTGCAGGGATATACAGACTCTAACTGGGAAGGGATCACAATGGACCGGAAGAGCACATCTTAATGTAGCTTCAATTTTGGATCAAGTATGATCTCACAGTTGAGTAGGAAGCAGACATCAATGGAACTCGGTACAGTAGAGGCAGATTATATCGCAACTAGTGTGGCAAGTTGTGAAGCAGTGTGGCTTCATAAGTTGCTTACAAGGATATTTGATCTAGATTTGGAGCCAACTTTGATACATTGTGACAATCAAAGTTTCATGAAGCTTACAAAGAATAATGTCTTTCATGACAAGTCAAAGAACATAGATATAAAATATCACTACATTCGAGACATGGTGCACAGAGGAGCTATAAATCTCAAGTACATTGTTGGGCTCTTCATTTTTGGGATAAGGAATTGCGCAAGTTTTGGCCTAGTACGAGTTGTACAAGCTTCAGAAGAAGCTGGACAGCAGAGCAAGAAGAATCAACATAAATGAGTTGCGAAAAGGGACAGCGCAACGCCAGCTAAGCAAAAGCGGTTGCAACAGAACAAGAAAGCGTGCAAGGCAAGATAGAAGACACGACCTAGCTTATATATAGGGTTGGATATGATTGTAAAAGGGTTCAGTTGAATTGTGATTGTGTTCAGTTCGATATTTCTCTCACTGTTAGGTTGTTTTCATTTGGGTCAAGTTGGGTTTTGAGTCTGTAATGTAATCGATACACCATTTTTTAGAGTTAGAGATTTGCAACCTGAGTCTAGAACCAGGAGTTTGTAACAGAGTGCTACTATGTATATCTGAGTTTGAAAATGAAGAAAGATCTGAAGACAATATGAAGAAGGATCGAAATTTTCAAAATATGTTGTGTATTTATGTGTTTTACTTATGCATTACAGTACTTCTTTATGGTTTATAAGTTCCACATGATGGCTCTGTGTTTAAATTCATGTTCTCAACATAAGTAGGTTCAGTTCTTGCACACTTGAGTTTAGATCTGTTTGGTAGTTAGATGTCTTGTGCAAGATCGGGATGAATCTTGAAGGTTTTGTGAATCCTCCTAAGTCTTTTCCTTGCCCTTCCCTATCTAATTGTATCAGCAGTGCTTCAAGTGAGAATTCTTCTCTTCAGAGGAGATGAAAATGCCAGCGCTCTAGACTACTTGGTACCTTTTGTTGGTAACCTGAGAAGGACCCTGGTCTGATCAAACTTGCACCAACAAAATGGTTATGTTTCCAGGACCTGAGTTAAAAGGGAACCTATAGGGAGGATGATTCCGTGGATTCATAGATCTAATATTGACCAATGGTGGGAAATAAACTGTGACATATTCATATGGAAATAAGTGGAGCTAAGGGGAAAATTGGTGGAAGATACTCGTGAGGCAGTCTTTTACTCAGAAAGATCGAGTGACCAGTACGAGATATTCTAGGTTAAGTTCCTGGAAGAAATTTTCCACTGGATAAATAGTCTCCAAGAATTTCCAGAGTTCCAAGAATGAGTCAAGAGGACCTGTACTTGGGACACATAAAATATTGTAGCACTTCATCGGTTCGATTGTCTAGTCACACACGCAATTGATTTCTGGGTCAATACCACATTAGAAGGATACATTATCGACCTTGCAGCTGAGAACCACCAATCTTTTTCGCGAGAAGAGGAAAATTTCAAGAAATATGCAAGGGGAAGACCGTTGAGAGAAATCCCCCTATGGATTAAAGTTTTCTTGATGGAAGAGGGGATGTTGACTATGTCCCCAACTAAGATGGCAGCATAAACACCCTCGCTTGGGGTAGGGAGAGGTTGGGATAGAGTCATGGCCCGAGAGAGGGGAAGGGTTCTTTGAAAAACGGGTGGGGAACTAACAAGAAATGGACTCAAGAGACGAGGGATCCTTGAAAAGAGTTGCCATAGTTGAGAAGTGGTGACACGACAAGATCAAGAAAGAAGAAAGACAGTCTAAGAAGTTGTGGAAAGAAGTCGGACCAGGAGAAGCAGAGGAAAGGCAGATGGAAGAGTTGCGGAATATGAGAAGACAGGAAAGATTAATCAATCAAAGATTAATTGAGAGAGAAGAACAGAGAGAAAGAAGTCCCAAGGAGGTTGGACAAGAAGGAGAAGGTGTATACATAAGAGAGGAGGAAGTCAGCATGAATCTTGAAGAAGAAAGAGAAGATTCAGCCCCAATGACAGGAAAGATCAGGGATCCGGCTAAAGAGACCGCTCTAGTGGAAGAAAACGAGACCCCCCAGATCAAAGAAAACCACCCTGAAGCCAGTGGCTCTAGCCCCGAATTGCCCATACCCCAAGTGTCTTCAATACAAGTGGTAAATTTGATATTACCTTCTCATGCTAGTTCTGTTCCAGTACAATTAGCTAGTCATTCATAGCCAGGAAGTGCGAGTACAGGGAGGATATTGGGATCCCCTAGTAGATCACAAGAAAGACTGTTAGGTTTCATTTTGATAAGAGAACCAAGATCAGAAATGGTTGGTCACACGGGAGGTTCGATTTCCCGATACCCAGAATTATGTGGTAAGGGAGATGAATATGTTGAGTAGCACTGGTTCTTGTGTGAAGCAATCTAGAGATCCAGAGGGAATCCAAATGAAAATAAGTTTGTTGAGTTCCAGAATACCTTGAGAGGTCGTGATCTCAAGTGGTACATGAAGATCATTGAGCCAGGAGTGCTAGGAATGCAAGTTCAAGCATTCACACTTGGACAGGTACGGACAAGGCTCATAACAGAGTTTAAACTACCTCAGTCAGAACAACAGGCTTTGTCTGAGTTGTGTGAGATCCAACAAAGGGAAGTTGAATCAGCCTGGGAATNCAGCCAGAATTTTAAAAATGCTATAGGGAGGTTAGCACATCCAATCCATGCAGAAAATCAAAGGGAATGGTACATTCATGGATTGCTACCTCTGACTCAGATTTCGCTAACGCAACAGCGGATAGCCTCTTTGACAGATGCCTTGGAACAATCTATGAAGATTGAATCCATGGAGGGATATCCTAGGAGCCTGAGAGTGACCAGACCCCAACACATGCGAATTTGGTGCAACTAAAGGGAAAATATCAGCGCTTACAAAAAAAATTCAAGAATTGACAATACCTAAACCAGGACGATCATAGGTATGGTGCATCGGATTTTATACAAAAGGACATCTGGTGAATGAATTTCCATGAATGAGGGGAATGGGACCTCCTCAGAATCCGATGGGACCTTCACCAGGATCCACGGGAGGAGTTGTGCAAGTGTCTGTGAACTTACCATTCCATAACACCTCCCCATATCATGATTTTCCAAGGAGCCAAGAAACACCAGTGGTTGAGTATTGTGAGATTTGTCAAATCCATGGGAATGGATCGAGACAGTGCCCCACTATGTAAAAATATTTGACATTACCAAATACAGTACATTGTGAGTTTTGTGCATCTACAACACATACTACCAATCAATGTAGAGTGTTGGATGCACTTGCAGAAAGATTGGACAAACAACATTCAAGGTGACCGAAAACCCTGAGGGACCAAGAAGAGGTCGAGCAGGTGGGGTTGGAGGAGACTTTAGAGGAGGAAGGACTAAGGGAAGAGGGCCAAGAAGATGTTATAACTGTGATGAGAAAGGCCACATGGCTAGAGATTTTCCTCATCCAAGGCAACCATGGTGCTCTCACTGCAGAACCAATGGGCATGCAACTGAAGACTGCCCAGAACTAATTGCAAAATGGGAAGATCGGGTATGACAATGAGGAACTAACCTCATTAGTTCATAAATCAAGGGAGTTAGTAAAGGATAATTTCCCAACCTCAATATCATTACTTGAGGAGGAGAAAAGACAGGAGTTGATGTTGATACTCTACCTCAGATCCATAAAGCAACACCTAAACAAGACAAGTATGACCCTCTAAAACGGAAGTTGTTCTTTAAAAATGCCATAGAATTATTTCAGAATATCCCTAGCCCTGAGATGCAAGAGAAACCCCCACATCCTATTTTTACCCTAAGATTTTGCAATTCCCTGCTTCATGCCTTGCACCAAGAAATCTTGCAGTCATGTCGAGACAACATGAGAAACCTCAAAACATAGTCGACCTTTGGTTTCAATTATTCTCTGACATTCTCAGGAACGATCAATTAACAAAGAAGTTGTGCAATGTGTTATACCTATTTTTAGGGAATGAAGAACCCATAGAAGCTGGAATAAGGACTAATATACCTGAGAAGAGTACTCAGAGAGTGCAGAGAAGAAAAGTACGAACTAGAAAAGAATTCAGACTAGTAGCCCCGTTAGACGAATTTGAGATTAAGGATGTCATGTTGGATCTAGGCTCCGATGTGAACATTCTGCCTAAGAAGACTTGTGAAGCCTTAGGAAAACCTAGGCTGACATATTCCCCAATTCAGCTAAGAATGGCCAACCAATATTGTATTTTCCCAATAGGAAGACTGGAGAGTGTGGAAATAGATGTTGCGGGAGTGAACATCATAGTTGACTTTGAAGTGATTGAAATCATGGGGGATAAGGACCCTTACCCTGCACTACTTGGAATTGATTGGGCCTATGAAAACTATGTAGTAATTGACTTAAATAAAGACACCATGACCTTTGAGGCTGATGGAATCAAGGCAGTTCAACCCTTGGACCCATATGTGGGGCCCAGATATAGAGAGCCAACAGACAATAATATGGAGGGAGAAGACTTGGATCAGTTGTACACTGTAACAGTAATAAAAAGAATATAAATCCTACTGTTGATGGATCGGTAAGTTGGAGGAGTATACAATCAGTAGACAAAGATTCAGAATTGGCTTTTGATAGTTGGCAGCAAGGCTCGTATGAAAAATTATCAAGGATATGTGCAACTTTCATAGAAACCAGATGGGTTGGGACAAAAGTTAGAGAACACCGAGTATATGATGGCACCTCAGGGCTCGACAATTTTCTGCTCAGCATGGAAGAAAAGGTAGTAGGGGACCAAAGGATCTCAATACTAGATGTAGCCATCCAGGACACCCCTTCCATATGGTGGGCTAATCATAAAGCCTTACTCAGAACTTGGGACAATGTGAAGCAAGCTATCAAGTATAGGTTTCAAAATAAGGAGCAGTTGGAATCAGAGATGCAGATGGATTTCCAAGTTGCACAACTGTTCAGCAGAGAATCTGATCTTAGAGAACATATTGAACAGTGTGTGTGACACAGTGGCAAATTGCGAAAATACCCTCTCGCTTCTAGGTTCAGGTATTTCCCCACTCCCTAGGTCTAATCTCGAAATCTTGGTTCATACACAAGGAGACCATCGATTGGCAGACGATGGTAACTCATTTTTGCAACGACTTCTTGTCTACAAGTAAGTACCCTGAGCTTGAAGTAGTCTAGCAAAAGATTAAAGAATTTATTTTTACAGATAATAGTAATCAGAAATCAAACTTAGTAGTATGTGCAAAACATAGCCAAGAACTTCAGACTAATATTCACCTACCCTCAACCATGAAGCCCATAAAATGCTATAAGATTGGTAGGGATTCAAGAAGCCCGGATTATTTAAAGGAATTGAGAAACCTACCCATCAAAGACACAAAATGGAATAGAGAAATCCATAACACCATACCCAGTCAGACTGATAGTTCCTATAATCACCCATTAAAGTTGTGCAAAGTCAATACAGGGACCACAAAGAAACCTAAGATAGCTATGGTGGGAGACTACTGGGATGAGAAAACTAGTCAAGAAACACAGAGTTTGTTGCGGGAATATGAGGATTTGTTCCCAAAGACTTTTTCAGAGTTAAAGGGAATCAAAAGAGTTATGGGATAAATGAAAATCGAATTGAAACCATGATCCAAGCCTGTGAGGCGTAGTCCATACTATATTAACCCTAGAGTAAAATAGAAGGTTAAGAAGGAGATATACAAGATGTTGGAAGTTGGACTTATTTTTGCAATGGAATAAGCAAAATGGGTCAACCCAATAGTCATCCAAAGCAAGAAAGGCACAAAGGATATCAAGGTCTGTGTAGACTATAGAGTCCTTAACTCTACCTGTGTGCATGACCCTTTCCCAACACCTTTTACTAATGAGGTTCTAGAACAGGTTGCGTGGAAGGAAGCGCACTCATTCACAGATGGATTTTCAGGGTACCACCAAGTCAGGATTGTCGAAGAGGACAAAAAGAAGACCACATTCATAATAGAATGGGAATCTTTCACATACAATGTGATGCCATTTGGCTTGAAGGACGCCCCTGCAATTTTCTCCAAGATTGTAATAGTAGCTTTCATAGAGTTTATTCACAATTTTATAGAGGTCTATATGGATGATTGGATGATATACATTTTTCTCAAGGAACATGTAGCATTGTTACGTCTAATGTTTGACAGATGCAGAGAATTGCATATATCATTGAATCTCAGAAAGTGTATCTTTTGTGTACCACATGGGAATTTGTTGGGGCACATAGTATGTCGAGAGGGAGTATTGGTAGACCCAGCCAAATTTGCGGTGATTGTGAACATGCCACCACCTACGAGTGCTAAGCAGTTGCGCTCTACGCTGGGACACACAGGGTATTATCGCAGGTTCATCAGAAGATATGCAAACATCACTGCCCCTCTGGAAAATCTATTGAAAAAGGTCAAAATGTTACAATGGACCCCAGAATGTGATAAATGTTCGAGACCCTAAAGGAGAAGCTCAGCACAACACCGATTCTAATATTCCCAAACTGGGAAAATGAATTTCACGTCCACGTAGATGCTTCAAATATTTCCTTAGGAGTTATCTTAGTGCAACCTAGAGATGGAGCCATGGATCATCCTATCTATTTTGTGAGTCAGAACTTGTCACAAGATGAGCACAACTACACAACGACGGAAAGGGAGGGTTTAGCCATGATTTATGCTTTGAAGAAATTTAGACATTATTTGTTAGGCTCTCATTTCAAGTTTTTCACTGATCATTCTGCATTGAAATATCTAGTTAACAAACCTGTGTTGGAAGGGATAATTTGTAGATGGTTGCTACTATTTTGGGAATTTTCTTTTGAATTAGTTATTAAGCCTAGAAGATGCAATGTAAGACCTGATCACCTATCTATATTAGAGTCAGGGGAAAGTGGTGGAGCAGTTGACAATCAGCTCCCAGATGCAGATTTTTTCTAGATTGAGGCCATACCAGAGTATCTGGAGGACATAGCAGTCTTCTTAAGTATAGGAGCCTTCCCAGAAACATATTCCGCAACCCAGAAACACCATATGGTTGTTAGAGCAACAGATTAACAGTTGATCACAGGACAATTGTATAAATTGGGACTAGATAGTATCCTCAGAAGATGTGTCTTGGATCATGAAAGGTAGGATATATTATGGGAGTGCCACAACAAAGTTGTGGGAGGTCATTTAGGAGGAAAGGCCACTGCGCAGAAAGTTCTCCAAGATGGAATTTGGTGGGAAACACTCTTCAAGGATGCAAAGGTATATTCTAGATCATGTGATGTTTTTCAAAGAGTGGGTAAGCCGTCACGATGAGATGAATTACCATTTCAACCAGTTCGAGCTCTACAGGGATTTCAGAAGTGGGCAGTTGATTTCATTGGACCTATCAACCCCACAACTAAGCGTTCAAAGGCTAGGTACATCATTACCCAACTGACAAACTTACACGTTGGGTTGAGGCAACAGTTGTTCAGGAGTGCTCGACCGATACTGCTGCTAGGTTCATCTTTGATAATATTATCACTTGATTTGGATGTTCTAGGAGCCTAACCAATGATCATGGAGCTCATTTAATTAGTAGCACTATAGAAAATCTTACAGCAGAGTTCTTGATCCAACATCACAAAAGAAACCCCTACCACCGGCAGGCCAACAGAACAGTAGAAGCATTCAACAAGATTCTGGAGAGAGGGTTAACAAAGGTCTGGTGCGCAAATCAGAAAGATTGAGATGACAGAGTTCCAACAGTACTATGGGCTTACAGGACAACCACAAAGAAAATCCACAGGTACACATCGTTCCAGCTAGTTTATGGCAAAGAGGCAGTGGTGCATGCAGAATTCATCACTCCAAGTTTGTACATTGCACAGATCACACATATGTCGGAGGAGGAATCAGTTGCACAAAGACTTATGGAGTTACAAGAACTCGAGGAGACCAGGTTTTTAGCAGACTTCCATCAGTCAGTTGAAAAAGAAAGGAAAAAATCTTGGCATGACAGGCACATTAAGACTAAAGTATTTGCGCAAGGAGAAAAGGTTCTACTCTATGACAGTCGGTACCAGAAGCTTCCTGGGAAGTTGCACATGTATTGGTTTGGACCATTTATAGTTGCGAAGGTCCGACCCTCTGGAGCAGTTAGACTTGTGCAACTGAATGGTATGTTGTGGCCAGGATGGGTGAATGGTGCTCGCCTAAAACCCTATATGTCTTAGAATTGAGCTAAAAGGATTGTTTCTCTAGTCCGAAGGAGCATGTATAATAGTTAGATTTGAGTTTTCTGCAATTTTTTGTAAATTCAGTTAATAAAGTCAATGTGCACAGTTTTGCACCGCAACACGTAGTTCATTTTCTGTTTAAGTGGTGTTTGATGCAGAACTGCTTACTCAACAGCGGAGGATCAAAGAAGGCAAGAACTCATTTATGATGATCATTAATATGACAGGGACCCCTTTGTGGTCAGAGGGAGAATGAATCTGAATGCAATCTGAGTCCATGTGTCACATGCAACCAGTCCAGTCACAGCCTTTATTGCTATTACGGTGCCCCGTCTGAATTTAGTTAAGCCATAAAGCTATGATACACGAAGATTCCATTGGTATTCGCACCAGGATTCCAACCCGTCAAATGGAAAGGTATGAAATTAGCCACATCCCTGTCCAACTTGCATAGTAAATGCTAGAATCGCCCAATCAGATTTACCTTGTTAAATTGTCATGTTGAACAACTCAGATCCAAGTTGCGTCCATAGGGTCATGATGAACAACATTTATTGTTGAACTTGTCAGTTAAGCCCGAGTATAAGGCTCTGAGAAGTCATCGTAGAACATATTGTTTTCAAAGAATTTAGCAATTTCCAAACTCTGTAGAGCGAGCAAACCTATGCAGTCTAGAAACCTGTAGTTTTGATCCACAATCCTTAGTTCTCCGNGTTAAGCCCGAGTATAAGGCTCTGAGAAGTCATCGTAGAACATATTGTTTTCAAAGAATTTAGCAATTTCCAAACTCTGTAGAGCGAGCAAACCTATGCAGTCTAGAAACCTGTAGTTTTGATCCACAATCCTTAGTTCTCCGTAGAATTTGCTGATAACTCAGAGCTCACAATGTCGAGAGCTACAGGAAGTCGAAGCACCATGTCCAAAGACGCAGTACTAGACGATCCCTGCGACCCTTGAGTTGAGGTTGTAGGTGATCTAAAGGGGAAGGTAGAGCAATTCAATCTCCTTGACCTCGACTTAACAAACCAAGTCTTGTTCCCCCAGATGAACATAGATGTATTCTGAACTATCACTCCAAACTCGTTGGGAGGCATGTAGTTCATGCCCCCGGCCAAAATTCATTAACATATTCAACTCGACCATTATGAACCTCAAAGACTTACCAGTGTTCGGTACCACTAGTGAAGTTGCGTGGTGCACCAAGTTCCTGATCAGCAGGGTGCATGACAAAAGTCTCTAGCTAGATAGGTGGTATCCAATCCATGCCGAGGACATACATGATCTCATGGGATTGTCCCTCGAAGGCGAGGATGTGTCGAAGGGATTCCAGGGTCCCAACAAGCATGGAAAAAACAAAGGGGAGCCCAGCCTCTATGAAANGTGAGGTCATACTACAAGGGAGAATGCACATTGGATGCATTGTCAATGGCCGACTTCTGCGCCAATGGAGTTGTATTCAACTGGTGTAGTTACCTGTTGGAGGAACTTCTCATGGCTTGTGAGGAAGCCCAGGAGAAGGGAGGCACCTTCACATACGTCTACCTGTTGGTGGCATTCGTGATGTTCAAGAGGACACCACCCATTGGAAGACTGTTGGTGCTAGAAGACAAGGGGCACATGGAAAATTTGTTTGATCCATGGCACTCCAGGGTGGACTCGGAGAACACAGCCTTCAACAACGCGACATTCTCCAACTGGTACAACGCACTTATCAACACAATGCAGAGGTTGTGCATTCCACAAGAGATCCTCAACTACAACACGAGGAAAATTGCTTTCAGCATGAACTGGCATCATACATTTTTATGGTTGAGGCATGTTAACAGGGAAGACTTCCATTTGAGGATGTTGTCATTCTACCTGGATGAGGAGGCCTTCGACAAAGAGGTAATGTCGTGGCCAGGAGTTAAGCGTAACCCGTGCAAGTCGGGAATGCACTATATATTTCCTATAGAAATGCTAAAGAAGAAAGGCAAGGAAGTAGGGGTAGGATAAGGCACAAGACCAGAAGCCTAGAAGAAGGAAGCTCAAGCACAGTCAGACTCTAAGGAGGAAGACGAGATGCATCCATTGGAGTACAAGAAAAGAACGTTGTCAGTCTTCCCACAACTGCCAAATAAAGTCATGTTGATAGGTGAGGATGTCAACAACATCCTGAGTGTTGCATTCAGCACAGAACCAATGGAAAAGAAGCTCAGAACCTGGGTCTCACTGAGTAAAATCTTAAACCCCCAACCCATTTCATCTATCATCCCCCACACTAGCTCAACAGTCATAGCAACCCCCGTCATCCATATTTAGGATGACCCTGAGCCTGACACCCTTCCATCCACCATCATCACAGAACACCCTCCATCACCACCACAACCCTAGTCGCCACCACCAAAAACCACCAGTCCACCCCAAACCACAAATCCAAAGCCAATGCATTTCGATCCCCTAGAGAAAGCAGAGTGAGAAATCCCAGAAACAACCTAGGAGTTTCCTGATCCGAGACCAGAAGTTTTTGGTCCAAACCCCGAAGTACAAGAGAAGATCCTATAGCTGACTGGTCCGAACCCAGACACCCAGGACCAACATATTGTGCCTTTTGTGCTGGGAAAGGACACCCAAACAGTGGAGGAGCCGTAATCTCAAAGCACCCAGCAAATCCCCTCAACGGACAAGGTTGAGGGTGGCCAGGGAAGAGAAACTAGGGAGTCAACGTAATTAAAAGGGAGGAGATACCAGAGGTTTAGAAGGAACCCGAGTCAACTTCTGGGCAGAGCACGACATCCACATAGGAATAGATGGATTTGGTTCTCCAGAACCCTCAGTAGTGCACAAAGTTGTTGCAACTATGCCTGGCTAGAACATAGGTTTTGACACTCTTGCCCTCGATGCTAAGGTTGAGGCTTACACCAGGACCATCAACAAAGGAGGAGGTAGAGACCCTCTCGGATCATTCAACGACCAGTGGAATTCCACTGTAGACTCGAGTACCTAGAGACACAGCTCCTTCAACTGCTGACCTTCCACAGTGGCCAGCAACACACTTGGCGGGAATGATCAAAGCATCCACTGATCAACTAGAGCAGAGGCTCTAGCAGACCGAGAGTTCTATCAAGCACACAAGGGAGGAAGCACTCCTTGCGCACGCATGCAAGACACAAGAAGCACATGCAAATATCTAGGTTGAGCGTAGATTGGAAAGAGTGCAGGAAAAACTTGTCGAAGCCTGGATGGAAATACGAAAGATCGCACCCCAACTGCCTGAAGTCAGGGATGTAGGGGAGTCGGAGCATCAGATTGAGCTTCTCCAAGGAGCATGGTCACAACTGGCCATTCGTGTTGAGCATCTAGAAGTGCAGTTGTGGTAGACTCATCAAGAAACAGAGCAGCAACCTCGGAAGTTGCAGGAGCAGATGGAAAAGGTAGTGCTAGAAGGAAACAATGCCCGAGTAGCCCTACATAAGCGCACAGTTGAGTGCACAAGTATTTTTAGGGAATTCAACGATTGGATGGGAATCATCGCTAGACACAACCAAACCTTGAAGGATGTGTGCACCAAAATACAGGTGTTGAATAAAGAAGTTGTGTCCATGATGGATCCACTAGAGAAACAACAGAAGTTCAATCAAATATAGCAGGTGGACAATGAACTGAACGCCCTCTTTGAGGCACCATCTGTAGCAAAGAAGGAGTTGTGTGACTTCAGGTCTGTCATTCAGACAGTGTACATGCAGATGCATCAAGTTGATGCAACAATATATTTTGAGTGGAACTCATTGGTCGCATCCACTCCCAAGGGATGTATTACAGAGGCGACCCAACAGTTCGTAGCAAAGGCATCATTCCTTGCCAGGAAGTGGCAAGATAAAGTTGGAAGCTTTCAAGGAGTGAGGAAGCGGGCCTTGGAGTTGGGCCCAGAGTTGGGCCCTTCATTTGAAGAGGCAAAAGAGGAGAAAGCACAAGCAGAAGAGGAAAAGGAAGAGGAAAAGGAGGACAATAGAAAACAACAGTGTCTCCTGGAAGCTACAAAAGAATCGAGTACTTGACTCAAGGGTGATTCAAGGATTATGGTCGGAGCCTGTTGGGCCCTTCATTTTTGGGATAAGGAATTACACAAGTTTTTGCCTAGTACAAGTTGTGAAAGCTTCAGAAGAAGCTGGACAGCAAAGCAAGAAGAATCAACAGAAATCAGTTGCAAAAAGGGACAGCGCAACGCCAGCAAAGCAAAAACGGTTGCAACAGAACAAGAAAGCGTGCAAGCCGAGACAAAAGACACAAACTAGCTTATATATAGGGTTGAATATGATTGTAAAAGGGTTTGGTTGAATTGTGATTGTGTTAAGTTTGATATTTCCCTCACTATTAGTTTGTTGTTAGTTGGGTCAAGTCAGGTTTTGAGTTTGTAATGTAATCAGTACACCATTTTGAGAGTTAGAGCTCTGTGACCTGAGGCCAAAGCCAGTAGTCAGTAACAGAGCGCTACTTTGTATCTCTTAGTTTGTAAATGAAGAAATATCTGAAGACAATATGAAGAAGGATCTAAATTTTCAAAATACATTGTGTCTTTCTGTGTTTTACTTATGCATTACAGTACTTCTTTATGGTTTATAAGTTCCACATGATGGTTGTGTTTAAATGTTTGTTCACGACATAAGTAGGTTCGGTTTTTGCACACTTGATTTTGGATATGTTTGGTATTTATATGTCTTGCGCAAGATTAGGATGAATCTTGAAGGTTCTTTGAATCCTCCTAAGTCTTTTCCTTGCCCTTCCCTATCTAATTGTCTCAACGAAGCTTCGAGTGAGACTTCTTCTCTTCGAAGGAGATAAAAATGCCAGCACTCTAGACTACTCAGTACCTTTTGTTGGTAACTTAAGAAGGACCCTGGTCTGATCAAACTTTCGCCAACATACATATCCATGGATGAGTAGATATCGAACATTCTCACCAAGCCTTTTTCTAGAGTGAAGTATGAGTACTTCAGAGACAAGCTTGGCGTGATGCAGAATGTCGACCCTCGTTGAGAGGGAGGTGTGTTGTTTCTCTTCTTTCCATCTAACCCCTTTGGCCAATGGTTCCCGAGATTAGTAATGTGAGGTGACTAAGGAGGTAATACACTACCATACCTGATGAGAGGAGAAACATCACACGCATAGTAGTGAGGACTATGGGAGTACCTCTACGCTACTTGATGAGACTATAACTATGGTTGATGGCATGGTAGTAGTTGTGTGCTACTAGTTGATGGTTGCATAGTTATAGAGACATCGACTATGACTATGGTTGATGGAATGGTAGTATTTGTGTGTTATTAGTTGATTTCTACATAGTCATAGGGACTGAAGACTGTGACTATGGTTGATGGCATGGTAGTAGATGTGTGATACTAGTTGATTGTTGCATAATCATAGAGGTTGTTGAATTACATGGTGGTAGATTTTGTAGATACCGGTTGATTGTAGGATATGACTATGGTTGATGGCATGGTAGTAGTTGTGTGATACTAGTTGATTGTTGCATAGTCATAGAGTTTGTGACTATCGTTGATGGCATGGTAGTAGTTGTGTGTTACTAGTTGATTGTTGCATAGTCACAAAGATCATAACTATGGTTCATGGCATGGTAGTAGCTTAGTGCTACTAATTGATTGTTGCATAGTAATGAGAAACTACTAGATAGCATGGTAGTAGCTTAGTGCTAATAGTTGATTTCTATGTAGTCGTCACAACATGGTGGTAGATTTGTGTTGCTAGTTGATTTTTGGAGAGCATGTTAGTAGTTGTGTGCTACTTGCAGTGGTTGTGTACCACTGGACAGTAGTTGTGTACTACTATGGATCGACACAGTCGTGTTCTATTGGATGGCATTGCAGTAGTTGTGCGCTACTAGTTGATTGCCATGGAGACTACCAGTTCACATTGGAAGTAGCTATGTGCTACTTCATTATAGAGACTATGACAAATGATTTGAGCTACTGATGGCATTGTAGTAGTTGTGTGCTACTAACTGATTGCAAAGTAGTTATTGGAGTTTTGATTTTTTGGTAGTTGTGGGAGGTACTTTCCCTCATGGATGAACTTTATTAGACAAGAAGAATATTCCATAAGTAAGAGAACCATTGAACAGATGTGGAAATACCCTAGAAGAGAATTTGGCCCAGAAGAATAAAGAATAATAAAGTGATACCTTTCCAGAAGAGAAGTCGACCCAGTAAAGAAGACTTGAAGACTATAAATAGGAGGCACCTTGGCTCATTTTTTACACTCACTCACACTCTCTCATCTACATAGAATTAAGGCACAAGTCTGAGGAAGGTGACGCAACAGTTGTAGTGGTAGAGATGCTTCATGTTTAGTCTTTGTGGTATCTCTCTCTTGTGCGCTACTCTTGGAAGAGGTGCGCTACTTTGGTATTGTAATGTTGTTGTAGTTGGGATGGTATTTATGGTTGTGCTTTGAGATAGCCTCTGTGCTATGGTTTATCTATTGGTTCATGATTGGACTTGCTTTGTGAATGAAATCTATCTAAGAAAGGTTGTGGGGTTTTCCCCCGTTTGTGGTTTTTCCAGGATAAATATCTTGTGTTCTTTTGTCTCTTGTTTATGTTGCTATTGCTCAGTACATGATATATAAGATAATGTTAAAAAAGTAAAAGAACACCGATAACTCTACTGCTCTGTAAATAAAGAAAATATAACAAGAAATACCATTCATTGCATGTCACCACATCTAAAATCATATCAACAAGAGGTATGAAATATTCTCTACTCTTTCGATGCATTCAACATCACTTCTATACCTTGTAATCAAAATATTGATGCAGATATATTGACCAAC